>VCCN01002735.1:4044937-4055270 GCA_006491835.1 Architeuthis dux | reverse complement strand
CAATTATTCCCTTCAAAGTTTGATTTTGTGTCCAGGACAGAGATATCTTGAAATCTACTTATTTCCAATTGGACAACGGGTGAATTTGCACATTGTTAAACACAAAGTAAGAAAAACAATTACATATGAATTTCACTGTTCTTGTCTCAAAAGCAAAGTTTGACGGGAATAATAAGCATTTTCAATACTTTTTATACTTAAGCAATTAGGAAATAACACTCACTGCCCAGGAACACAAATCGCATTGTATGGTGTAATCATAGAGCTGAAGTACTTTTATCTAAATCATATTAAACCTAATTTAATGATTCGGTGAATCAATTTCACTTGTGATCAGTTGAGAGCAAAAATGTCTGAAAAACTATAAAGTCAACTTTGTGTTACTGTTGTTACTACTTGATTGAACTCACATATTTACATTTACGCACACATAATTAAAAAATTAGAAACCTAATTTACCAAACTGCTAATTTAATTAAGTTGTATATGTGTTATAGTCATTGATTCTTTCATGAATGAGTGGGAGGGAAAACTACTCCCCACTATAGAGACAAGGCAAACTGCGGAAGGGAATATTCAATTGAATCAAAATAGTCGAGGAACAGTGATTACATTTTTTCTTATAAAATAATTCTTTGGCTTTATCTGCTGCCTTCAAATTTGGGAAGTCTATAAAGTATATTGCTTTTGTTATTACGGGATTGTTTGTGGTGGTTAAAAGTGGAGTTGTTTCCTGTGAGTGGAACTCTCCACACATGGTCAGCCAGACCCACTTTGTCCCCAGTTTATAGAGAATGGTTTGCCGCGTCCAGGGTTTTGTGGAGGAAAGAATTCCGACCTATTGTTTAGCATCAGAAATTCTGTGACGCAGGTGAACGCCGTCTTAAGCATGAGATTTCTCTCTAATAAAGATTTTTTAAAAGTGAAAGAATGTGACTCCATTTAAATATGATCATGGCAGAGTAAAGGAACAGCAACAAATGAGAAACGAAAAGAGACAATCCTTCAGAAAGACAAACATTTCTTTATTCAGACAATGTAGAATGCTGGTTTATTGTTTATGTGTGTGTGTGTGTGTGCATATGTGAAAGTCCATAGTCCATGTATTTCATTTTGTGTAGGTTTGCAGTGTAAATAAAATGTTTTTGAGTCTAAAAGTCCATAATAATGCTAGTGTGTGTGTGTGTGATTAAGGTGAATGACTTACTTACATTTTGTGGGTTTTATACTCTGGCCCATCCAGAGTACATCGCGCGTACCTGGACGAGCCAAAATCATGAAAGACAGGAGCACTGTGAAACACGTCTTTTCTTGAGAAGAAAAAGGCTGATTCAAAGTTAGCGCCAGTCACATGATGGCTTGCTGGTCCCTGATTGGCTGCCAGTACGGGATGAAGCTAGGGGCTAGCTGACTGTGTGTGGAGAGTTCCACTCACGGGAGACAACTCCGCTTTTAACCACCTTCACTTGAAGATAAGACAATGAAAATGTTAATAATCTAAATTATCTTAAATATTTCTTAGATGCATAGCACAAGTAAAACAAGGTGAAGTGAGTGACACCAATTCAGGTTCTTGTTGCCTCTAAGTCTATTTCACATATCGCAAAACAGGGTCAAATAAATAGTAGTGTGATATGTTGAACCCAATTAGGGAGAGCTGAAGCCATAGCCAGCAGAAGGGCACCACTGTAAGCCCATTTATAGTTGTACTCACAATGCAAGTTCGAGGCAGACTTGATGACAAGCAACCAAAATGTGGAAGATCGAAAGAAAAGAAGTTGTTCAAAAAGATGGCATTGCTTTCATTAAGGTAACACATCCAAATGTTATGTATTCAATTTTTTCAGAGCAAATGTGACATGGCTGATACCAAGAATCAGTATTTGGTGAATTAACGATGGCAGCAAGAATAGACAATATTAAAAAGAGTTCCAGTGAACAGAACTAGGCTGTCAGAGAAAAAAAGACTTTAGAACTTACTCTTCTTTCTTTTTCCAAACTCTGATCAATAAACACGAAGCTGATATTCAATATAACCTTTGATGTTCGGATTAGTATCAATTCTTTTTACACTTTATATCCAAATTCAATATTAAAAAAAGCTGTTTCTATAAACTGAAGACTTTAGATTCTTCCCAAGTGAATTTTTTGTTGTGGTATTGCCAACACAGTTTTACTGGCTTCTCTATTAAATGGAAATTTGTTAAACTTGGCCAATTTTGGCACATGGCCATGATAAAAGAGCACTAAGTGAAGTAAGATCCTAAGATCTTGTTGATAAATACATGACAGTGCATTTTCTTAAAATATACATCTGTAGTGAGTTTCTGTATCAATCTATGAAGTATTGGCGTGAGATAAAAATCTTTTAGAAAAAGTCCAGTTAGTACCGGAATTAAAAGTACGAGTTATGAGGATAGACTAAAAGTGTTAGGATTAACATCGTTAGAAAATAGGAGAGATCGGGGAGACTTAATAGAAATGTTCAAGATTATACATGGTTTAGAAGTAGTAAACCCTGATGTATTTTTTACTAGAAGGGGGTACAAGGGACTGAGAGGCCGCACATATATGGTAGAAACAAATAGATAGTAGTAGGACTTTGGAATAGATTACCAGTATATGTAGTGCTATCAACAGATGCAAATGATTTTAAAAAGAATTATGATGTTTATTACACCACCGCAAAGGCCCTAGATATTGTGTAAATATGATTGTGTGCTTGTATATACAATTTGTATACTTTTTTTCACACTAAAATAAAATGTTCTAAAACGTTCTAAAATGTTCTAAAGCCTTTCCAGAAACTGACATAAATTTCAATAGTCATTTATTTTCAAATTATTCATTATAGATATGCACAGCAAGTTGGACACTTCAGAAATGTATTTTAAATGAATTTATGGCATAATATATTCCCATGAGAAAAAATCAAGTGATGCTAAATCTAGTTAATATGGTAGGTATTTAACACTTTCTCTTTGTGTAATCCATCTGTCTGTAAATATTCTATAAGACACAATAGTGGGTCAGTTAAGGAGGGATTTTGGGTTGGATTGGGCACTTTGGGTTAAAAGCAATAGTCAATCTTTTGCAAATAATACATACAATTCAGAATGAATGCTAATATGTACTAATATGTGGAACAAAGCTTTTTTGATAGATTTTACTAATTCATTTAAAATACATTTCTGAAGTGACCAACTTGCTGTGCATATCTATAATGAATAATTTGAAATATATTTAGGTCTGGTTAGTCACCCAATAGAAACCATCATGTCATCAATGTCTTTTGGCAGCATGCCATTTGGGGGTGATTAATTAAAACATTTGAAAAAGGGGTGATCAATGAATAAGTTACTTCTCTCGCCTTTTGTTGGCCTGTGATAACTAAAAAAAGTCTAAATTTTCAAAAAACAAGAATTAATGCTGCTGGACCAATTTAGCATAAACTTGCATTACAAATTGAACCTCCACTAAAAACCTATTTAGGGAGATAATTTTGAATTTTGAATTTTCAAAAAAACAAAACAAATCCTTTTTTCTAGACATAATAAGGAGTACATGTTTAAATTGTCATCCCTCTAGCTCCATTGGTGTGGCCTTGTGATACATACATACATAGATAGCCAGCCAGAACAACTTAACAATGGAAAAAACCTATGTTGACAGTTTTGGTTGACATTTTCTAATAGCAAAATAAGAATTCATTTTTCTTAATTATTGACAAAGCATTTCTTCTCAGAGATTCCCCCCCGCCCCAAATTGTAATAGATTAATAAAAAGGCACCAGTGTTGAAGAAAAGCAGACATCAGTATAAAGATATCAGTAAAAGGATATCAGTATACAGATAAAGATACATCAGCATAAAGATATGAAAACACAGAAGAGATGGAGCACAAAGGCGAGAGTCACAAAAGCTGGAATCAATGTTAAAATGACAAATGATAAAGAAACCTTATTCGTGATATCTACAAAAATGATTTCCTTCATCATGCATTGTTTTGAGGAAGCTATTCAGAGATTGTATGATGAGGACAATGCATTACCAAAAATCAGCCCAACCCTGCACGAGCGATCACTCTGGCTAAACAAAGGTGAGAAAAAAAATGATATCATTCTTTTGTATCAGCACACACAAAACTCTGAAAAACTGAACTATTTGAATCTTTTTATTTTACTTTTCTCATTTCTTCTGTCTACATAATGGCTTCATATATATTGAGCTGAGTGGATGATTTGGGGGATACTTTCACATATCAGTGAAAAATCTTTGAGAAAATGTTTGAACAAAAGAAAACCAAAAAGGCATTTTTGCCTTGTCCATTGCTTTATTTATGTAAATCTTAGAAATAATGAGCTGTTTTTCATGAAATTTTTCATGCAGACTTATACTAAGGTATACATTTGAGATTGTGAAGTTTTGAAACAGAAGTTGAAATTTGCTCTAGATGGACATAAATTGCATTGTTAACATGTTTAAATAACTTTCTCATTCAGAAAGGTAAACATTTTTATAAAAAAGAATAAACTAGGATTCCAAGGGAAATTATGACTCACTGCCACCTATATATGCTGTGTTGGGGGTGATCAATTACCAATTTGGAAAAAAGGGGTGATCAATGAATATGTTTCTTCTCTTGCCTTTTGTTGGGTTATCACTAATAAAAGGTCTGAATTTTCAAAAAACAATCAGGCACAAACTAGTGACCAATTTAGTATAAACTCACATTGCATATTGACCCCCGTCTAAAATCCTATTTAGGGAGAGAATTTTCAAAAAAACAAAAAAAAGCTATATTCCCTACTCATTGAGGGGAGTGTATGTGCAAAATTTCAAGTTTCTACTATGAATGGTTAGAGATGGGCAAAGTCCGGATACATAGATACATGTAAATGTCAGAACACATGAATAACCTAAACCCAGCAATAAACCAGTGTTGCGGGTAGCGCCGATTAATAATTTAATAAAGTTTAGAAAAAAAACCATCAGAAAAACATTTAGAATAACAAATTATTTATTATCTTAAGTGTTCAAAATGTCCTCATTCTGCTGAGAATTATAGCTTGAATTGTTGAGAAGCTGAGTTGCAGACATATGTCTTATATTTGTGAAACAATTCTTTTAATTTCAGTCTATTTGGTTTTATGGCATAATATATTCCCATGAGAAAAAATCAAGTGATGCTAAGTCTAGTTAATATGGTAGGTATTTAACACTTTCTCTTTGTGTAATCCATCTGTCTGTAAATATTCTATAAGACACAATAGTTAAGGAGGGATTTTGGGTTGGATTGTGCACTTTGGGTTAAAAGCAAGAAACTTGGTACATGTACATAGTTTCACCTACTGATTATTTTTAGATATGGATCTAGGCTTTTCAAAATGGCCACTCAGTTCATATAAATGCCCATATCTTTTGAACTATACATCCTAGAATCAACATCTCGGTCTCTAAATGTATAGATCTGAGGTCAGTAAACCCATTCCAAACAATAAAACTTACAATCTATACATTGCATTAGTACATTACACACTGTTTTGGTTTTTGCAGTTTAGTCTTTACTAGTTTCTTTTCAGGTAATGAGAAGTAAAGATCAAGTCGAAGAGTAGAGATGCAGAAATACAAGATTGTAGATATTGACGAGCCAAGCCCCTCTAGGAGACCAACAATTTTTGGCTTATCCGCCCCATTATAAAGAGATACTCCATCATGTTAAAAATAAAAATCCTCCTCTCCGTCAAATAATCCTTGACACAATGGATATTTAAAGCATGAAGTCTATATGCATGCATTTTTGGACCCTTTATATATAATACCCATGAAAACACATAAATACTACTCTATCTTTTTTTTTTACCTTTTTGTCTGTCTATATACAAGCAGACTATATGTATCTTGACTCACATATACTTAGTGAGTGTGAGGATTTATCTTACATACAAACCTCCACTATATCTTCTCTTTTTTCTTTAAACATGATTGTTAAGTAAATATTTTGAATTATTCCCCTTAGGCAGGAGAGTGCTTATTAACTTCCAGTAAGGGGGCACTGTTTTACGTTCTGGTGAGGGAGCAGCCATATTGGTTTTAGGAGATCGAGAAGACACATGTGTGTGTCGTTGACTGTGGTCATTGTAAATATGTATGAATAATGGATCTGTGTGAGTATGTCTTTTGTTTGCATTTTGAATCTGTTAATATCTGTCATAATAACAATGATGACTATTGTACTTTGAAATCGACTTATTATGTTTCCATATTGCTGTCTGGAATATAATTGCCAGAAGTGATACAAAACATTTGATTATGTGAAATGAAAATAGAGAAAAATCTAATTGCCTAAAAATGAATGATGAATATCTAAGAATAAATTGGCCTTTTTTTGATAACAAAGAAATCTCAACAGACCATATGTGGTTATTCTCATAGAATGTCCAATTGATCTGTTATAAGAAACTGTTGGATAGTATAAATAATTATAATATTGTAAATAAATAATTGGTGCTTATTGCCTTTATTATTAATTGTAATATTCCACACACTCACTCACTCAATGTTAAAATTGGCGCACAACTTTTTATTTAACGGACAACTCTGTCTATTCCTGCTGTAATTATGGAGAACGTATTGCCACGGATGACTGTCATCGACACACACAAAGAAATTGGTAAGAATATCTTTTAATTTTTTTGATAATATAAAACAGAATTTTACAGGGATTTTGAAAAAATATGGAACTTATAAAATGGAGTAACTTTTTAAACTCATTTTTATCTCATATTGTATATATATAAATTTTTCAACTAGTGTCATGCACATATCCATCTAATGAAGTGTATTTTTCACTATAGTTGTATCAACTATAATGAAAAATAGTCGGTCTTTAGGTATACACTTCATTGGATGTGCATGACACTAGTTGAAAAATTTATATATATTATACAAACTTAGTATTTATTTAATCTTAATTTATCTCCTCGAACTGGAAATCTATTGACAGATTTCAAAAACTAAAACTACCAAACAAATAGGGTTTTTTTCTAATAGAATAATATATTTTTGGAATAAGTTTCCTAGATAGCAATAGTGTACAAAGTTTTAAAAATAATTTAGATAAGTTTAAAAAATATGAAAAAACAAGAGATTACAATTTTTGGAATCTGTCAGATGATATTTTCAAGAGAGTTTGATCTGTGAATTGTGCTAAATTGTAGATGCTGTTTGTATTTATGTACATTTAAATATGTTTTTTTATGAATTTTGTATTTGTTTAGAAGTTGATGTGTAAATATTGTGTATATTTTGGCGATTCCCAAAGAGACATAATAATAATAATAATTTCAGTTGCTTTTTATTGCAACTATTCAGAGTATCGTTTTATGACTGTTAGTAAAGAGTACAGCTCAGAAATAAAGAATCAGGAGATTTTGCATCCCTTTTTCATAAGGAAAGCTGCTCTACCTTTTAAGCAACAAAAGCCAGTGGTCACAGAATGTCGATTTCTAACCATATAGCCGTATTCCTTATTTCCCCAAATGCCTAGTGTTGCCATATGTTTTTGTTTACATACACTTGTAGTATTAATAGTAATATTATCTTGAAGCTTTTAGGGCTGTATAGTTAGATTTGGGTTTCTGTTGCCATTCGCTTTTGTAACTGAAACTAAAGATGAATCAAAAATTAATAATAATTGACAAAAAAAAACATCATTTAATAATAAAAAAATCAATTTCAAACAATCAAGGATTTTAAATCCGTTCTTACAGAAATATACATGAAATTTCGTGAATATTTTTATCCATTATACCATAAAAGATTATAATGTATACATACATACTCATACACACGCACTCATTCATAATGGCACATATACAAAATATGTCTTTGTGTATGAGTTTATGCATACAGAGATATGATATAAGTAAATAAACACCATTATTAATCACCACTACCACAACAACAGACCGGTTTTAACACTGTTGCTGGGTTTAGGTTATTCATGTGTTCTGACATTTATATGTATCTATCTATATATCCAGACTTCGCCCAGCCCTAACCATTCATAGTAGAAACTTGAAATTTTTCATATACACACTCTCTTCAATGAGTAGGGAAAACGATATTTTGTTTTTTTGAAAATTCATCAATCATGAATTATGGTTCAAACCGTACTGATAGTATTTTCATAAAGGTATCTTAATTGTACCACCAACCACTGCCTTACGAGGTAAAAAGAAGCATATATGGGTGGCAGTGATTCATAGTATTACATGGTATTACAGATATACACATTGAGAATTACTCAGTTTACTCTAAAATGCAAGAAAAAAAAACTTCATAATTCATCACTTTTCAGAATCAGAGGGATTGTCATATTTTGAAAGGGGGGTGGATGGGTGGGGATAATGTCAATGTGAAAGTACAATGAGCGAGCATCGAATAGCACCATGATTGGAAAGTCCACATTGAACTGTGTCCACACAATTCACTAATGAAGGAAAGAAAAGCATTGTTTTGTTCAGCTAGGTCATTAGATAGGTATCTTCAAGTCATGTGATGAAAAAGTAAAAAAAAAAGAAATCACTGTTCTGAGGTAGTAGACATAGCAGAGAATGCCTAGATCACCCCCAAGAATGACAGTATGGAATATACAGATTGAGAATTGGGATTACAGATTATCAGAAAGTTCATGGCAGAGCAACCAGAAGAAAGCCACTTCTGAAAGCAGTCAACATTGGGAAGAGAAGAGAATATGAATGAATTGTAGATGATTATGTTTTTATTTTTTGCTTGGTGTATGTTGAAGTACTTTGTTGCAACAGCGCTCATTTACAAATGAATAGAAAATAGCAGGCCCATTGGATCAGCTTGTTCATAGGTGTAGTAGACCTATCCTGAGTCTTGATTTCAATTTGATAAAACATTGGAAAAATCCTTGACCTCTATCCCAGTTATCTGATTCCCAATGTGCTTGGTTGTTTTGGAAATATACAATTTATCTTTGACTACAGTAATTTTCATACGTGGTAGTACTATGTATAAAAACGAAATCGACATTCCTTTGTTTAGTTTCACAGCATGAAACTAAACAAAAGAATGTCGATTTCGTTGAGACTTGTCTACCTTGGTCTCATTTTCACAAAGAGACTCAGGAAAGGTCTATTTCCATAACCGGGTCTTATTTGAATAGGAATGGGTACTTGAATGGACCAGGAAACATTAACCAGCATGAATGGAGATGATGAAGATGAGTGCCTATTAACTTCCTCTACTTGCAAATCAACGCCTTCTACGTCTGAACAAACAACCAGCATTGTATCAGAAAATCCAAATGCCTATATCAAGTTATTGACAGAACCGAACCAGCCATGGAATTTTAAATTCCCAGCCCGGACATTTGCAAAACAAAATTTCAAAAGGTCCTTCCCATCATCATAGTTTGACAAATTCAAGTGGTTGCACTATGACACAGATTCCGACTCAGCATTCTGCTTTACCTGTATTAAAGCACTTCAACACAACATGATTTTGTCGACAAAAGGCGAGGTTGCTTTCAGTGAGTTTACAGAATTGGAAAAAGCATTGGCAAAAGACAAAGGACTCCAAAAACATGAATCGTCAGAGTGTCACAGATAAGCTGCAGCAAAATAGCACGAGATACCCTGTGAAAGGAGATGTCAGTGAAATCATTTCTACCCAACATGCACTAGAGAAATACAATAGTCAAAGAATTTTGCTCAAAATACTGGGAAATGTGTGGTATCTAACAAGGCAAGCTCTACCTCTGCGAGGAGACTGGAAAGCAACCGAGAAAAGTGAGGCAGACTCTAATTTCTATCAGTTGCTAAAACTAGATGTGACAAAGACCCCTCGATTGTAGAATGGTTGCAGAAAAAGACATCCAAATTCACATCAGCAGATATACAAAATGAAATGCTCAAGATTATGGCCCTACAAGTACTTCGTGAAATTGCACAAAATATCCAAAATGCCATGATTTATACAATAATGGCTGATGAAAATGCTGACGTCTCGAACAAGGAGCAGCTGGTTTTTGGCATCAGGTGGTCCATGAAGATTTTATTGGTATGCATCTTTTGCAAGACACTGGTGCAGATCAAATTGTGTTCATCATTAAGGATATCTTTCTAAGGATGCCTTTGAGGCTTGATGATGCACACAGCCAATGCTATGATGGAGTAAAGACTGATGTTGCAACCCAAATTAAAGCAATCAATGGTAAATGCCTTTATACCCACTGTCATGGACATGCTTTAGATCTTACTGTTGGAGATTCAATCAAATCAATCGAGTTTTTGAAGTGGTGC
>VCCN01002735.1:3904090-3915792 GCA_006491835.1 Architeuthis dux | reverse complement strand
CCCAATTAATTATTAATTAATTAATAATTGTCTTCATAATTAGATACAATATTAGAGTGAAATAACAATTCAGACGGCCATGTTGATGTAGAAGAGGCCGTGTCTTGTTGCGGGCGGCCATGTTGTGTACAAGATGTAGAAGAGGCCGTGTCTTGTTGCGGGCGGAGGGTTTAGTGATTAATAATTAAACTGGATTTAAAAACTAGGACAGGGCTGGGCTGTGTGTATGGTCAGCAGGGGAGGTATCTAATAACATGTTGGTGTGGGTCTGAATCAAAGAGTAGATCTTCAAGTGTTTTGAAAGGTTGCCCTAACTGATCGCCCATACACCAAAATGAAACTTGATACTTTCCCCCGGGAGACACACAGATAATTATCAAAATATACGTATTTACTGGCGCAGCCGTTCGAAACACTTGAAGATCTACTCTCTGAATCAGGAGAGACGGGAGAGTAGGAGAGAGGGAGAGTAGGAGACGTCAAACACACTGTAAGTAGGTAGATGCAAACATATAATCATCATCATCATCAGCCGTTATAAGTCCACTGCTGGACAAAATCGTTTCCCATCTCCTTCCACGACGACCTATCTTGTGCTAACCTCTGCCACGTCTTACCAGCAAACGTTTCTATCTCGCTCCTCCATCTTGTGTATGGTCTTTTTCTACTGCGTTTACTGTCCTATGGGCACCAATCGGTTAGTCTTTCCCCCCATCTATTGTCATCTCTTCTTGCTAGATGACCAGCCCATCTGCATTTTTGCTGCTTAATTATTTGTATAATATCCATCCATTTAGTCCTCCCTCTGATCCATGTTGATCTTTTTCTATCTCTTAGAGGTATCCCCAGCATTGCTCTTTCCATGGTTCCCTGTGCTATTCTAATTTGGTTTTCAGCTCGTTTGGTTAGTTTCCATGTTTCGAATCCGTATGTCATGGCTGGTATTATGCAACCGTTGTATACTTTACGCTTTAAGCACAGTGCTCTTCAGCATGTCTCTATTCATACCAAATGTTTTCCAATCTATCGTTATGCGTCGTTTTATTTCGCAGTCATGGTCTTTCTCTCGCTTTAATATCTGTCCTAGGTAGATGTATTCATAATAATATATAAATATAATAATGCTACAGAACTTTTATTCTTTTACAATTTATTTTGTTCCATTTCCTATGTGCAAAAATAGTTTTCATCAAGATGTTATTATGGCCACAAACCATGTCTGACGTCAGACAAAAGATTTTGGTACTCGACCAAAATCAATCGGAATTGTTGGTTTTTAGTTTTGCCAAGCGATTCTTTTGTAAATAGTGACCAAAAACGAGCAGTATTATCGTAATTTTATTTCACCATATTTTATTAATATTAAAATGTGTATCAGTACCGAATCAACTATGTAGCAAATGTAGCATATACTACGGGCTCCGCAACTTCTAGGACCCCGCGCTAAATGCTTGCAAGCTATCAATTCCGATTCAGTGATTCTGAACTTGCTCTATTGCTATACTATACTGGCTTCAATCTTTATGAACAACTGGGTGTTTGAGGTTAGAGAAATTATCACCTTTAATTGGGGTTAACATTCTAACACAATAATTAATGGGAGTGTGGTACCTATGTGTTGGGGATGATCAATTAAAAACTTGGGCTGTGATCACTAAAAAATGTCTGAATTTTCAAAAAAAAGGCGGGCACAAACTAGTGACCAATTTAGCATAAGCTTACATTGAAAATTGAACCCTCACTACAACCCTATTTTGGAAAGGAAATTTCAAAAAACAAAAAAAAGCATTTCCCCTACTAATTGAGGGAAGTATGTGTACACAATTTCAAGTTTCTACTATGAACGGTTAGGGCTGGGCGTAGTCCGGCTACTTAGATAGATATAATTGAAACCCCTCTAAAACCCTACTTTTGTGGGAATATTAAAAAAAACAAAAGAAAACTATTTTCTCTACTCAAAGAGGGGAGTGTGTGGACAAAATTTCAATTTTCTACTATGAACAGTTAGAGCTGGGCGAAGTCGGGTTACATAGATAGATAACATTGAACCTATGTGGCGATTTTCAAAAAACAAAAAAGCAATTTCCTTACTCATTGAGGGGAGTGTGTGTACAACATTTCAAGTTTATACTATGAACGGTTAGGGCTGGGCGAAGTCCGGATACATAGATACATATAAATGTGTGAACACATGAATAACCTAAACCTTTGGTAGCGGTGATTAAATATTGCTATTTGACATGCGTATTTACAGAACACATTTTAGAAAAGGGAATTAATTAATAGAAAACGTTTTTTTATAAATGTCTGTGGTGATTTACTCAGTAACTAAGGCATTTTTTCTTATCAATTCAGACCGGGTTACCTGGTGGAGAGGTTATGATGTTGAGAAACCCGAAAGCCCCGATGATACTAGGCAAACAACATCACCGAGGATTCATCTCAGTGCATCAAAAAGGTGTATGTTTCGAACTAAGTTGGACAAATAAGGAGCTTAATTGGTTTCTATGGCTTTTATTATGCAGTTTTGAAAAAGGTGAGCTGTAGCAATTTTTACAACGAATGAAATGAGTCTCAGGATTTTCTATTTGGTTATCGATTGAATTTTCTTTGGACGAGCAGGAACTTTCCCTTGGAAAGTAAAAGACAAAACAAGTAAAGCCAGAAGAAAACGATGCCACGACGACTTAACAAGTTAGTGCTTCACTAATTAGTTTACCCTTTGACATATTAGCTATAAAACTACGAGTATGGCCGTGGGACACATCTAAACACTAAACTTGCACAAAAGAATTGAGAACTTTGGATCAGAGGACTAGAAAATTAATGGCTATGCATAAAGCCCCAAACCGCGGAGATGACATCAATAGGATTTATGCGGAGGAAAAAAATGAAGGAAAACAACATTAAAGATTGTGACGACTTGGCTATCAAAGAATTAGTGAGGCTGTATAGCAGAGTAAAGAAGGAATAATTATGGAAGCCAGGAACTGCAACAAAATTTACATCAGAAAACGCATAAATTAAAGGCCAAAAATAAGAAGAAAAACAACTCACTGGAGAATCCAAGAGAGAAACAAAGGTAAATCCAGACAAAATGATATACGCATGGTTGTACAAAGGACACTTGAAGGGAGAAACAAAATACTTTATAATAGCAACCAAAAACAAGTTATTTCGAAGGCAAAATAAACAAGATTTACCGAAATAGCAAATGAAACCTATGTGGAGACAGAGATGAAACTCACTCGTTTAATATGAATGTAGCAAAGTCCTCATTGCCGAGAACCTTCATGAACTGCAGAGAATATTAGACAAACTGAATGAAGAAAGCAATAAAGTAGGCCTTCATATGAACTTCAGTAAAAACAATGTCAGAAGCAACAAATATGTGAGGACAAAGACATAACTATCAGAATCGAAAACGCAGAGCTAAACAAAGTAAACCACTACATCTACCTGTGACAACGAATCTCCATGAAATCCTCGAAAGAAGAAGACATCAACGAAGAATTATGCTAGGTTGGCAAGCTTTCGTCAGAGCAAACTCAACATTCAAGAACAAAAAGATCCCAAGAGTTTTGAAAAGGAGGGTGTACAACCAATGCACCCTCCCGATAGTCACCCATGGAGCTAAAATATGGAACCGAATCAAAAGACTGACTCACAAACGTGCACAGGAAAGGATGATGATAAAAAGTTGGGCTGTGATCACTAGAAAAATCTGAATTTTCATAAAACAGGCGGGAACAAACTAGTGACCAATTTAACATAAGCTTACATTGAAAATTGATCCCCACACAACAACCTTATTTTGGAAGGGAATGTTCAAAAAACAAAGAAAGCATTTTCCCTACTCATTGAGTTTCTACTATGAACAGTTAGGGCTGGGCGAAGTTCGGCTACTTAGATAGATAACATTGAAACCCCTCTAAAACCCTACTTTGGTGGGAATGTTAACAAAATAAAAAACAAAAAAACATTTTCCCTACTCATAGAGGGGAGTGTGTGTACACAATTTCAAGTTTCTTCTATGAACGCTTAGGAGAGACCACAAGACTGTACAGTATGTTAAAAGAAAAAAAAGATATCATAGAATCCATTAGAAAACTCAAATGGCAAATTGCCATGTTGCAAGAATGTCAGACAACCGCTGGACATCACGACTAACAGTTTTCCCACGGCTCAGCAGCGTGGTCCCGGTCGTTATTCAGCGACTGCGAGAAGAATCAGAAGAAAATGGTCACATGAAGAAAATAGGATCGTAATGGAGTTTTTCTTCAGAAGTAATCCGCAAAAGAATTGGTTATAGGAAAAGAATGCATGGGATATGGAATGGCATGGGGGGTGTTCCAAATAACAAGAGAACGATTGGTGGATCAAAAATCCCAGATAATGAAAAGGAAATGGTTGACAAGGCTTGAACTGGAAGAGATTAGAAAGGTGATAGATGATGCTGAACACGGAGTTGAAGGATCGGTAATTGGTGAAAGCAGGGATGAACAATTTGATAGAGAGAGGGAAATCGATGAAGACCATCAAAGTACAAGTGAAGCAATTAATATGAATGATTTGGTTGAGGACAGTGATCAAAATGAATTAGATGAAGAACAACAAGCAATATTGTAGCAGCTGAAAGAAATACAAGGAGGAGAACGAAAGTGATTACCAGCATCAAGGGGGGTAGACAGGGATGAAAAATCAGATGCAGTGAATAAGGTGGATGAATTGCTCAGCGAAGTGAAGGTAAGATATATCACTGAAGTAAATGAACTTATATACTGTGGGGCTGAACTAGTTACGGAAATGCTGGGCGTAAAGACCTGTAGAAACGAAAAGAAATAGATTTTTTGGAGAAGAACTAAGAGAATTGTACGTAGATCTTTCAAGAATTAACAGGCCTAAAGGAAAGAAATATGTGAAGAGAAAGCATGAAGACATACATCAGAAAAAACAGAAGGGAATACAGACAGCTGAAGAAGTAATAAGACAAGTGACTAAAGCTAAGGCAGGCAAAATAAAGAGAAACAATCAGAGAATATCTCAATTCCAGCAAAACAGATTATTTAGCAACAACGAAAGAAGATTCTATCAACAATTAAACATAGATCAAGACATGGAGGAAAATGAAGCACCAGACCAAGAAGAAGCAAAATCATTTTGGTTTGATATATGGAGTAAAGAAGGAAGGCACAAGAAAGATGCAGAATGGCCCAAAGAATTGTATGAATAGGTAAATGAAGTGGGGGACCAAGAGAAGATTACCATCACAGAGAACAGAAAACCCTATGGAAATTTCCAAACTGGAAAGAGGAAGGGAAAATACCACTGTGGATGGCAAAGGGAAGGACAGTGCTTATACAGAACGACAAAGTTAAAGGTACAATGGCAAGCAACTATCGCCCAATAACATGCCTTCCACTTGCATGGAAATTGTTAACAGGTATATTCACGGACGAAATACAACGAAATACAAATACCTACGAGGACAAGTTGAAAAGACAGGTGATCTATATATAGATAAAATGATTCTACAGGAAGTAAAGCATCGAAGGAAAAAATGTCAGTGGCATGGGTGGATTATCGCAAAGCATATCACATGGCGCTGTACTCTTGGCTAATGGAATGTTTAAAAGCCCTGAAAGTAACTGATAAAGTTCGAAATCTGCTAAGTGAGTCGATGGAATCTTGGAGAGTTAAAATGATATGCAATAGTGATTTATTAGGAGAAGGGGTATTTTTCCGGGGGATGCTTTATCACCCTTGCTGTTTGTCATATCAATGATCCCACTTAAAGGTATTCTGAGAAAAGTAGTACCCGGATGAGTTCGAATGAAACAAGACTAAAATCAATCACTTGCTGTATATGGATGACCTAAAATTGTACGGGAGGGACGAGAAAGATCTTGAATCATTAATTCAGACTGTCAGAATTTACAGCTCTGACATAGAATTTGACCTTGAAAAGTACGCTTCACGAAAAGAGGAAAGGTTGTTGAGTCTGATGGTATTGAGTTGCCAGATAACAAACTATTAAGAAGCTTATAAGCAGACGAAATGTATAAGTATCTATGTGGTCTACAGTCAGATGGTACGAAGACATCAGAAATGAAGGAAAGGGTAAGCACAGAGTATAAGCGAAGAGTGAGGAAAGTGTTAGAGACAAAGTTAAATGGAAATAACATTATTAAAGCAATTAATACTTGGGATGTTCCAGTGGTCCGATACTCTGCTCCCTTCCTAAACTGGAGGAAACAAGAGATGCAAGAATTGAATAGACGAACTAGGAAGATGTGGACAGGTTGTATATATCACGAAAAGAGGGTAGTAGAGGGCTTCTCAGTGTTGAAGACATGATAGAGACAGAAAATCGAGAAAGTTTATTCGAGAAACGGAGGACATTGTTGGAGAGGAACGATGGAAATGGCTAAGCGGGAGACGTACACGCTCATACTAGAAGCTCAATGTCGACAAAACACGGGAGGATAGTACATGTAGAATGTGCGGCGAGGTTGATGAAAGTATCAATCACCTCATTAGGGAGCGCAGCAAAATGGCATCAAAAGAATATAAACGTCAACGATTGGGTGGGGAGATGGATTCATTGGGAAATATGCCGAACATTTGAGATACACGCAAGTCAGAAGTGGTATGACCATCAGCCAGAAAGTGTTGTTAAAAATGATACTTGCAAAATACTGTGGGACTTTAGCATTCAGACCGGTCATGTGATTGAAGCTAGGGGCCAGATTGAATAATTATAAAAAAAAAGGAAAATAATTGTATCATTGTTGAGTTTGCCATCCCACATGATAGCCGACTAGAACAAAGGAGAAAGAAAAGATTACCAGGACTTAAAGAGAGCTCCAGAAACTATAGAAGATGAAGGTCAAGATATTCCCTATAGTCATCGGGACTCTGGGAACACCACGAAAAGACACCTAAAGGAGATTGAATGAACTTGGAATTGAGATCAGAACTGAAGTGCTGCAGAAGACTATTATCTTTCATTCTGCCAGGATGCTGAGAAATGTTCTTGAAAATCGAGGAGACTTGTTGTCACCAATTCCACCATGGAATAAATATCATTTTATCAACCAAAGAACCAAAGATCTTCCAAATATCAATTTAACTGAATCTGTGGACCAAAAAGGAAATTTAAAATAAAAGCAGGAATAAACTTGTTCTGATTTCATTCAAAACGCGCCTGAATATGAATTGTAAAATGCTAAAACATCTTTTGCTCAATAGTTAAATCAGTGATTCCCAAAGTGAGCACTGCCGCCCCCTTGGAGAAAGGAAAACTCAAGGGGGCGTTGGAAGGAATGGGGCTTGTAGGGAGGCTTTGGAAGACAACGGGTAGCGCGGGGGAAAGGGACAAAGAATATAAATCGACATCCCCTTCGCATGTCTGAAAAGCTGAGTTTACAGTTTGAAGTTAAAATATTTTCCATTTTCTGATGTAAAGAATTTGAATAACTTATTTGAATAATCAAATTTTAAAAAATATTAAAATCTAATTTTCAATGTATCGTTTTTGATCGACTGATGGAATATATGGAAAGCACTGAGTTAAATAATCAAACGAACCTCCAGCAATTTTTACACCAAGAATTTAACGAAGTGATTTTAAATGAAGCTGTTTTTTTCTGGTTTCTACATACTTTCCCCTGGGCATTAGCGCGATATGAATAAACGCAGTTTCAGCCAATTTCGTATTCCTAGCTGATAAACGATATGCCACTTTGCATCCACACTCACACAAATGCGTCTATATATGTGTGTGTATGTGTTCGTATGTGGTGTTTGTTGTGATTATATCAAATGTGGAAACCGAGAGACAAGCTCATGGTTCCAAATAAACGTCCTCTATCGATTTCGCATCCCAGAGAGCCGTATAAAATCCAGCAATAAATATTATCACATTTTTCTCAAATATTTATGTGAATATTTGTACATGAAATATAGCGATGGGTCATATTATCAGGAAAATAACTCGAGTTGAACATTCCCCAAAGTAAAATGTTCTGGAATGATCTAGTTGTTAACTCTTTTAGATCTTCTGAAACGATTGTAAATTATGGTCACCAAAGTTTCGTTGAATTTTGTCCAGAAAGATTTCTGAACCCGAAAGTCATTTTGATGCTCTGTCATTTCCTAACTAACCTTGACTCAGGCCCGTCGCCACTGCTGGAAATCACTTGAGGAGGTCAAGTGATTTCCCGGTGAATGTGATGTGAATAATATTTGTGCTATTTTTTACAATATAAACCATTTTTACGACACATCTCCAGCGCTTGAAACTGCTTCACCTTTTTTCTTCATACACTCGGCCATTTTTTGTTTTGGCAGAGCAAAGTTGTCAAAAACACACCAAAAAATGGCCAAAATGAATGTTTGCTTAACCATTTTGGCAATTTTCTGGCCATTTTTAGGATCTTTTGGGGCGTTTTGGGGCTATTTTTACAGATTTAGCGCTATTTTAGCAACACTGAGCACTTCTACTCACGCCACCCGGACTTAAATGGATAGCCCCCCCCCTACTCGCTGTACCCTGGCGACGAGCCTGCCTTGACTCAAGACATCAGATGAAACGAAAGATATCTACACATCAAATTGGAATGTGATACCGGTCTTTCCAACATGAATACTTGTTGCCACAATAGTCGGGTCCCCTCAGAATTAATCTCAATCTTGTGTGGGTGCGGAAATCTACGAACACTTGAACCGTTTGGATTAACGACTTAGGGTGATAATCATTAATCACTTGTCGACCCGTCAGCGTCATTAGCTGAAAAAGAGGCTAATTGTATTCATGGGTTTTTGAAACAAATTATACGTAAGGATTAATGCTCGGGGATCGTAGAGGGGTCCATCAGGTCTGAGCGAAGTGAACCCGTGGGTAATCTTTTAAAATATGGCCAATTTCGGGGTTGTAACGGACTCATACATAGTTTGCACTCACGCATACGGTCAGCGAGTTTTCAGGACATGAGAAATCCGTACTTGACTAGAACATAATATGCTTTGCAGACGGGAAGTCTGGCAAAATCATGTTTCCTGTCACCTCATATTCGATCTTGAAACTCTTGATGATACACAGTCCAACACACCTCAATTTTGACCCCCCCACTCACCTCTTACTATAAGAAGATCGATCTATTCTTCATCTTTGTTCAGTCAATATTTGTCGGGTCCACCAAAGACGCGCCTTTCATCTTTAATTATGTAGATACGCATTCATACACATTCATACATACACACACACACACTCTCTTCCTTAATATCTTCAACAAACTACAGACACCTTTACTAAGTAGAATACGAACATTTAAATGCATTCATTCCTTCTTAGCTGAGAACTACTTTTTGTTATTATGTTCTGTAATACATATACTTATTATCATTGCAGAGTATGTTGTATATCTTTATTCACATTGCACTTTGTTTACATGTGCAAACTGCATTTTTTGCACATGCAGTTATTTCATTTCCCTTTACTACTGCAGAACAGGCAGAGAAAGAAGGATCTTTCTTATGCGCATCGTAACACGATCCTCTTTCTTTCTCTAGTTTCATCAGCACCCTAGCTTTACTTACGGGCAGTCATGACCCTTAAGGCTACTATATACACTATTATTATTACTACTGCTACATACAGCTTCACTGTTAGAGATTACTACGCTACTAGGCTCTCATCTTATCTTTGTTATTGTTTTTACCGGTAACTTTATATGGAGTCAGATACATTTAATAATGGGAGCTAGATATAATAACAGTGTTTAATCCCATTTATATTAGCTTCCATTACAGGATCGTTTTGAGACGACATAACCTACAATTGAGGAGTAGGCATCCGCCGTACCCCTGCGTACCCCTGCGTACCCCTGCGTAACCGCCACCCGCCATTTCCACTACTGATTATATTTATTGTCACATGATAGATCTAGTCATATCTATGAAATATATAAATATCTATATCAATACGTTCATATCAATCTGTCTGCTTAAATCTTCAAGAGAATCTGATCTGTATAGGGTGTTAAATTGTAAATGTTGTTTACATTGATGTACATTTAACAGTGATATTAGGAATTTGTTTTTAAAGTTGACGTGTAAATATTGTTTATAATTGGAGATGCCATAATGAAATTAAAAAAATAAATCTATCAGTCTATCTTGATAATATTTGATATACAAAATGTTATAGCATTTGTCATAAGAATATGCAAACACGCATAATTTATTCAAGATTTCTTTTCATATATGCGTGTGTGTATAGCATACATATATAGCGTGTGTGTGCGTCTGCATATATATAGAGGAGTGAAACATACTCTGTGTAAATGATGGGTACAATTCATACATTTTAGGAAAATGTTGTTACTATATGAAATGAAAAGTTATGAACTACAATAGAAAACGCGTGGAAGATCAATTTAGCAGCAAAACTCAAAATACGATTCATCTTAGATGGAATTGAT
Organism: Architeuthis dux; assembly: GCA_006491835.1. Classification (NCBI taxonomy): domain Eukaryota; kingdom Metazoa; phylum Mollusca; class Cephalopoda; order Oegopsida; family Architeuthidae; genus Architeuthis; species Architeuthis dux. The sequence goes on along the minus strand of VCCN01002735.1, from coordinate 3,905,308 downwards.
TTTGGAGAAAAAAATGTAGTATAGAAAATATTGTATCTGTGACTGGTTTGTGAATACATACGTATTTATTTATTTATTTTAAACCTGTCAATAAAAATGAATGACAAAAATTGATAAAAGAGATATCTAAAATCTTTCGAATCACATGAAAGTTTTGACAGGTGTGAAGCAAAGAGAATAACACAAAAGAGTCGAAGGTGCAGTCAACTCCAAAATACAACTTTGGAAAATTGGGTTGAATCATTTCAATTCAAGACTGGTTCTTGGTACACGAACAACAGACTCTTTTCTAGCAATGCAAATCACAAGCAAGAAAGCGAATTAATGACTGATATTATTCTGTATAAATCTTTCTTGCCAGATACAGAGTACCGTGTACTCTTATTTTATGAAGATACACTTAGAAATGAACAAATGCCAGCTTTTCTAGTATTCTGTCTTGTACGCCATTGTTATTCACAGTCGTTCAAAGTTCTGTATGGTCTGTGTGTCTGATTGGTAATTGCTTCTGGGCGTCATTGGTCGCCCACTCAAATCTCTGGGGATGATGTCGCTTTGTTTGATAACATTGCAAAACTCAAAAACAAAATTCTGCACTCAGGGGTTTCTTTTACAAAATGTTATCATTCCTTCTCTCTAATTACTACATGTCACGACATCACATCACATCTGCGTTATTATAAGCTTGTTTAGTTGGTGTTTGGGGGGGGGGGATTATTTCTCCTTCTTTCTTCTGAATTTTCTTCCTCCTCCGTTTCTTCATTCCTCTTCCTTATCCTCCCAGATTTCCCCCTTAATCTTTGCTTCATTCCCGTTTCAATTTAATTCAGAAACAAAATTTCCCAGACGGCTTAAAGGAATCCTCATTAATTCTTCTTATCCCATTCGGAATATATCAAACAAATAAGGACTTCATTATTTCGAATAACACCCCGAGGCCTTTCCATAGAACATGAGCCACATCTCAAATACATTTCCAGATTCTTATTAAAGGGTTTTAAAAAAGAAAAGATGAAATATTTTATATTTAAAAATGAAACATTGGCTAAAATCCTCATGTACAGGTGTTGGATATTTAGGCAACCGTGGGCGGGGCTCACAGATTTGACCTCCACAGGTGTAAAAAATTATAAACAGGATATCGACGAAAACCCCAAACTGCAAGGTGTCAAGGGGCCGGAAGACACATCCGTTGTTCAAAAGTCATAAACAGGATAT
>VCCN01002735.1:3802149-3822332 GCA_006491835.1 Architeuthis dux | reverse complement strand
ATATATATATGTGTGTGTGTGTATGTGTGTGAGAAAAAGAAAGAGACTGAGAAATAGGGGAGGGGTAAATAGAACAAGTCACTTCCATCATGTATTGCCTTAAGAAATGTCATTTCTTTGTCTACATAGTAAGTTGCAGTGAGGCATAATTGTACAGTCGAGGTTTATTTTGTATTCTTCATCTAAGTCACGTAAATGTCCTTTGCCATTTCATGTATTTCCAGTGTGTCTTTGTTTATTTTCGTTTCTCTTCAGGCAGTGATTGTGTTCAGAGGCAACGAAAGAGATCGATTGTTCGATCGACAAACGAAGCGACACAAATAAGGAGGTTCTATTAAGAATGCATATTAGCAATGTTGGCCTTGTCATACAATCTATCACTTTCCTTTGGCACTTCGAACATATTTTTGAAAGTAAGAGTTGCATAGTTGTCCATTTGGTAAGACTTACGGTGAGAAGCAATTTGAGCTATTTTGTGCAGATGGCGTGGTGCACACACACCACTACAATTGCGTCTCCGATAAGCACACTCCAACACGCCAACACCGCCCCCCCCCCACACGCACACACACACACACACACACACACACACACAGATACACGCGCGCTCCTGGTTAGCTGTGAAATAATAGGAAAAGAGATAGAGAGAGAGGGGGGAGGAAAGAGATAATGTTATAATGCAGAAGACTACATTGTTCCTTTGAGGAATATTCATATTAATTGAATACAAGTCTGAATTCCTTTCTTCTGGTTATTCCAGATTCGACAAAGAATATCAACATTATAAAGTAGTAAAATATGTTTGTACTCTAGGATGTCGAAAACTAAGCATCACAGAACAGAAACAAAGGCATCTTCGAAATCAGTAGGTCTCAAAGTATGTCCAGCACATATCTTTAGGTCGAACTTTGGAAAAAGAAAATTATCGATTTCTTTGAGGTCTGCGTCCGCGCTACCTGACAAAAGTCTGTCTAAAAAGATTACTTTTTTCTTTTTCTTCTATGACTTTCTCAAAACATATTAGTGTTACATTCATAAAACTATATACAGACTGAAAGACAAGAGATTGTAGCGGGTGTAGGAAAACAAGGGATGATGAGGGGGCAAGGGGCAAGGGGCAAATAATTCAAATCTCCTATGTCACATGTCTGAAAATCGGATCTTTTGTATTTAAATAATTTAACCACAACTAAATCAACATAAATTCATTGTGAAACACAAAACCTCAAACCATTTAACTTCAAACAGCTCTACTTTAAAATCAGCTTTTCACACATAAGACCTAATTCGTAGGAGGTATCGAAATAGCGCTGCTTACATCCGATATAATATTTCAAGAAAACACGCAAATTGCAACGGGGGAGGTGCTGATGAAATATATGCTCTAAAAGGGGCGGTAGTCCGAAACTGTTTTGGAAACACTGATGTCAACCTTCCAATGAATCATGAACAAGTTTTATGACTCGGGTCTTACCGAGATAGGGGGGTAATTACTATGAAATATGCATACTAACACACGATATGCGGATTTTGCAATGGCCAATCAAGTGTGGAAATTGTTCAGTGAATCGACCTTTTCCCCTTCTTATTCTTATGTTTAGCTATGCACTATACTCAAGGTAGCATAGCAATAAATTGTGCACGCACATTTAGGTTAGGTTAGGACTGGCACCACCTGAAAACACATGGTTAGGAGTGGCACCACATGGTTAGCACTGGCACCACATGACACCACACAGTTAGCACTGGCACCACATGACAACACACGGTTAGGACTGGCACCACCTGACAACACATGGTTAGAACTGGCACCACATGGTTAGCACCGGCACAACATGACACCACACGGTTAGCACCGGCACCACATGACAACACACGGTTAGGACTGGCACCACTTGACACCTCATGGTTAGGACCTTCACCACATGACACCACATGGTTAGGACCGGCACCATATGGTTAGCACTGGCACATCATGACACCATACAGTTAGCACCGGCCCCACATGACAACACACGGTTAGGCCTGGCACCACATGACACCACATGGTTAGGACTGGGGCACATGACACCACATGGTTAGGACTGGCACCACATGGTTAGGACTGGCACCACATGACACCACATGGTTATGACTGGCACCACATGGCACCACGTGTCACACGTGGATTCCTTTACTTGAGAAATCGTTTTTAAGTAACAATTAAACGATGTTTCATTCAGTAAATGTCAGCCAACACTTGTTGATGTCTAATTTGTAAAGCATCAGTGGTAATTCTTTTTGGTTTGGAATTTAAGAAAATATTTCCGTTTTTCTTTAGAATACAATCTTATTGCTATTTGATCTGAGGAGATCTTTCTCGCTTTGAGTGACTAAGTTGGCCATACAACATAGTACTCGTCATAACATATAGAGACAAATGAAGCATACGTATAATAGGATAGTACATGGTTACACAACTATTTTCTTCGACAAATTCAAAACTTAAAATATACCTAAAAGTTATTGAAGATTTAGAACCATTAGAAACGAAACCTTTACCTTTAAATGTAACAGGGAGTTTCAAAGTAGATCATTTGTTATGCATAGGGAATTCGGTAATTCCTTCCTTTAGAGGAATTATAACAATACTTGATGCAATTATTCTGAAGAAATTAATTGCTTGGTGCAAGTGACAAAAGCGCCAACAAAATGTAATTTTGATCTTTAAAGACACTTTAAAACCAGAACAGGTTTCGAAACGAAAAACCCAAAACAAGAAACAAACAAACCAGAAAAAGAAAGAAACGAAAAACAAACTTTATATAGTTTATATACGGGTTAAGATGTTGGAAATGGCCGTAACATCTACATCAGAAGGTATACACCAATACACAAGGCGTTCTTTTTTTATTTTAAATTTTTAGAAGTTTAATATTTTATAACGTCAAGAACACTGAAATTGAAAATATTTTTCAATATTTTCATTTTCATAGTTTATTGCTTTATATAGTTAAATTCTTTTTGACTTTAGTCAAATCTTTGTAATGTAAACCCTTTTCAAAATTTCCACAGAAAAAATCAATGCCTTTGAATTAATAATTGTCTTTATGTCTGTTAAGCCGTTGGCCATGAGCATATCAGCATAAAACACAAAAGAGTTGAATTACAAAGGATTGTTGTTCGTAGTTGAAATCTAATCTTCTATTTTTAGTGCTATATAAATGGTGGGTAATTTCAGCTAGGAGTATTCAGCGTAGACAAAAGCAATTTAAGACCAATATATTCCATCTACGAGAAGTTATTTGCTTTCAGAATACACAGTTTACAAAATGGACGCCTTTAACAGTCAGTGAAAAACAGAATTTAGTTCGTGGCTGAAGAGACGTGTCTACTAACAGAAAATTGACTTTGAAGATAACGTGTTTTATTAAATTTAGGATGATGCTCACAATTGGGCTATCATTACCTTTCCTGTTTCCATGTGGCCGCCGCTTCAGCTATTCTGATCCGGAATCGACCGAGTCGTCTGCTGCTGTTGATGGCGAATTTAAAGTCAAAGAAAGAGGCGGGAAGATTCCTCAGAATGACATTTTCAGTATTTTTTAACTGGTTTGCTGATATCAGGCAATTTCATGTGGTTCAAGATACTAGGGTTTCTTTTTCACTTTTTTATTCACAAAAACTTGATAAATACAAATCTCGTCTTTAGCTTCAGTATTAAGTAAGAGGAACAAAAGAAACTCGATTCTCCAGTGTTCTTCTTCGGACTCTGTGGTCTGGTTGTGTGTGACATTTGCTGCTTGGTAGAAAAAAAGAAAAACTCGGTCAGTCTAGTACAACAAGTTGGCGTGGGTGGGGGCGACCCCTACCCACGTCAACGACAGATTTAATGGTCACCGGATTGGAATAAGTGGATTCGGAAAAGAGAAATGGCTGACAGAAGCTGTTTTACGTAACCGAACTATTGTGAACATTCAACGGTGGAAATTCCATCTCCATTCTATTGTTGGTGCGTTTCAGGAAACTCACTAAAACTCCCTGAAGTGCTTTGAACTGATGCGTGGTGAGTCTGATGCACCGAACATTTATCAAAACAAAACGTTTACCATTTACTATGACGTCACTTTACGCTCAAACTCGACAACATTCTGCTAACAGATTCTATATATAAACGAGAGGTGTCACGGTGTTTGTCCGTCGCACTATAGTAACACCCTAAACATGGGTGCAGCCCAACCAAATTTGGCATGCATACATAGACTTAGGGGAAGTTATTTTTGACCCCCCTCAAATATGGTGGTCGGTTTTCAATGTAATATTATACTAAATGGAGGCATATTTTAAGAACGTTCTTTAATGACGTTAGTGTGACGTTAACACATTCTTTTATTTGAAATCAATTCATGAAATAAAAAAAATAGGTGACGTAAGAAGCGTTTGTTTTTTTAAGAGGCTTTTTACAAATTTCATAACAGTATTACATCATGTTTTAATCAATTGGGACGTTCTATTTTTTACAGCCAAAATAACTACGATATTTTGAAGTTACTATCATATTTGTTTTCTTTAACCCTTTATAGGACACCCCTAAAACGATTTTAGATATCAAAACAACCCTTTTGTATGTTAAACTAGACCTAATTACAAGATATTTCCAGTTGCAAGTTTTCTGAAATTCTTTTTATTTATGGGGCAAAATCCCCTCTGATGAAGTGATAACATATGACCAAAATGGAAAAATATAAGAAAATTAAAAATTAAAGTAGAAAGTTAAATAAACCATAGAATTAAAGAATAATATTCAATATAATGAATAGATACAAAAAATTGATATTAACAAAAAATAACACCTCTGGGTTGATTTTAAAATTTCTTTGTGCGGGCCAAAAAACAGGCTAATTTAATGGGATGTGGTATGCCTTGGGGTGTGGTATGCCTTGGGGTGTGGTATGCCTTAAAAGAGTTTGTTCCAGCACAAGTGAACTTTGCTAAGTTGTATATGGCTGACGGGTCATATATAGTCACTAGCCGCATAAAGGGTTAACATTGCTAATAGAACTAAATAAACAGAACAAATCCATTTCAATATACATGTGCTGTAAAAAAAAAGAAGACATTTCTTCTTCAGGCCCCATCCCCCGATTTCCTTTTCTATTTGCACTCCAATCCCGCCCGCCCCCAACAATTTCAGAAGTGTTTCATTTCTTAGTTATACATTTCATTTGTCTCACCGTCATACAAAAATGTGTAGGTTTTGTAGATAAGTAATTCTATCTGTACAGCATTTACAGGGTGATTAATGGACTAAAGAAGAAGTGATTAAATGTTGACCTCTCACCCGTCGAAAATGATATAAGAAAAGAATAAGTGATTTAAGGGGAAATAAACTGAGATAGATAGATAGATATATGTAAAGAGGTTTCCAGCGGATAACCTGTTTCCAACTCTGTATTAGGTTTTTAACTGAAATTAAAGTAGCCTTTTTCGTGTGAATATGCTATAAAACCGAACAGTCACACTACAAACCTGCCTGTTTGAATTTACACTGACACCTGGTCTGACTTGCCTTTTCCGTATGAATATGCTATAAAACCGAACAGTCACACTACAGACCTGCCTGTTTGAATTTACACTGACACCTGGTCTGACTTGCCTTTTCCGTATTAATATGCTATAAAACCGAACAGTCACACTACAAACTTGCCTGTTTGAATTTACACTGACACCTGTTCTGACTTGCCTTTTCCGTATGAATATGCTATAAAACCGAACATTTATGCTACACACTTGCATGTGTGAACAAGAAAAATCCCCCAGTTATGGGTAGAATAGCAAGGCAGACTGGTCTCCTTAGCCTGGTAAGGCAATTATAATGCTGCTAGCTCAAAGTAAAGTAATGTCATATGGGGTTGTGTCCTTTCTTCCCACTTTTTAAATATTTAACCCGACATAGACGGGTACATCAGCTAGTATTTTAAATTTCTATTCAAGTATTTATTCAAATCATTTAGGATAAAATATTATTGAATAAAACAGTTTCTTTGTAACTGATAAATAGTTTGTATGTGTTAAGACAAGAGCTTCCCCCTTGCCTTTCGATCGTCCATAGATTTCATCTTAACCCAGACACAATTACTTGAAGGAACATTTTGTGGGATATAAAACAGATAAAAAGGACCACATTTTGTTTATATCAATTTGTTCAAGAAATTAGGTTAAATGTAATACTGGACATGTTATTAAAGCATTAGAATTGTTAAATGAGTTAAAATTTATCATTTTAGTGACAAAAACAAACTTTTTAAAAAGGTGCTATTTCTCTTCCTCGTGGAACCCAGGCGAATGACCCTTTTTAAAATGAAATTCTAGGTAGGCAAATTAACCCATATTCACGTGACTGCACCAGGATGTTCAGTACATGTCACTAGTACACTTCATGAGTTAAAATCAAAGATAGAATTGTATAGGGGATTGTGCAGACCATTTAAATTGTATGTGACACCGGTGTCACACTGGGTTCCTATGGGTTAATGCAATTGTTACCCTTGTATAGGTAGACCATTATATCTTCGTCCTAAAATTTAGTTCTAAAAACTCGACCAATTCATTAGTACTTATGGTAAGTTCTAATAAAGCATATCAATTATGCTGTGGTTAAAAGATAATGAAAATGAAATGATTTGCTATCTCGAACCAGTTGTTATATTTGCATGTTTCTTCTCCGACAAGAGATTTCTAAATGATATTGGCATTAACCAGTGGTTCTCAACCTTATTTTGCCATTTCATAATATTTCATAATAATCATTCCTGCTTCCAATATTATCTGGCTCAAAAGTCTCAAAAGCTCGTAGAAAGTTCAATATTCCAGCACTTTAAATTTGCCAATCTGTGATCTCAATCCCCCCGCCCCTGAAACCCTAACATTCTCCCTGGCTGGGAAACTCTGGCCTTGACATTGTCCAAGCATATACAGATGCATTTAAAGCGTGGCGTACACACACACACACACACACACACACACACACACACACACACACGGATGGAAACAATTATTTTCAACTCTACTTATCCCCGAAGACTACTTCAAAACAGATGATATAAAACATAAATAATATAACATAGAATAAATAAAAGGAAGCCAATATAACAACGAGATGATTGTTACAAATAATTGCAGACATAACAATTTTCAATGCAATACTTTCTTCGAAATTCATGAATCATAAAGGAATTAGAGGAGAAAAATGACAAAGAGACGAGTTTGTCGGAAATATCATTGCAGTTCATCTCGATTTGATGACGTTCAGAAAAAATAGTCGAATGGAAAAATGAGATGATCGACCCGGATATCTTCTAGGAAAACTATTTCTATTTAGTGTCACCCTAATTACTACTGTTACCATGGTTATCACTCATCGTTTTATCATCATTAAACTTCCTCTTATTCTTCTTTATTATTTGTTGTATCTTTCAACCAGACATGTCTGATGGCTATTGCGGGATATTAAGTGACATCAAGTCTCTGCAGTTTCCAAAGTATGTGTGTGTGGGGGGGGGGACCGACACAGATCGGTGCAATGAGTCCAACGGCACGTCAATGTTGCAGCACCGGAACGATTCCTTCAAGGGACATTTCCTCGCTTATCACCGGTAAGCTATCACGAACCCCGAGCCGCTACAACGTAATTCACCGTGCAGGTACACTTTTGCACAATTACCAGATCAGGTCTTCTTGCTTAGATCGGGTGGTCAGTTTGGATATCGAAGTCCCAGAGTAATCTATGGTTTCTACTTCCCAGGACAGTCTCTGGTTTGTGCTGGTACCATTGGTCTACGTGGCCGAATCCTAGTCGTTTGCACTGTTCTCAGTGTATGATGTCATACCCTGTCATGCCTGTTATTGTAATCCCTCTGGGATAGTTTGCTACATTCGCTGGTTATGTGGTTTATCAGCTCGTCCCTCCCGCCACGGAGCGGCATTTGCTGTTTTTATGGGTTCTGTCGATCCTCGACTTGACATAGTTTGTCCTGATGCATTTGTTTTGGGCTGCCATGATGAGAGATTATTCTTCTTTCTTCAGGTTTCCTTTGCGTAGCCATTCTCCCTTATCTGTCGTCTGCGATATTTTCTATCTGTCCTTTGAATTATCCATCCTTGTTTTCATTACTACCTCGTTTGCTACCTTTTTATTGTTTGTTGCACTGTCTCAAGCGCTTTTCATAATATCTTCCCTGCATGTTTGCACATATTTTTCTAACCCAGTGCTGGTCATTTTGAAACAGACTTCTAACCTGATGAGTCCTCTGCCACCTTCTTTTCTTTTCACATACATTCTCTGGGGTGTAGGGCCTTGTGCATCGTCATACGTTTCCTAGTTCGCTGGTCTATTGATTGGAGTTCATCCTTTGTCCATCCAAGAAATGGTACTGTGCATCTTACTACAGCTATTTCCTATGTGTTCATCGATTTTATCAAATTCCTGCTATTTAACTTAGTTTCTAATATTTTTCTTATTCTCTTAAGATATTCTCTTATTGTTTTCTCTTTCATTTCTTTGTGTTTTATAGATTCACATTCGAGAACCCCCAAGTATTTATATCGGTCTTGTGTGATTAATGCTGTAATAAGTTTGTTGTCCGATATGTCTAAGCCTTCCCCTGCGCATTGTCAATCTTTCTATTCAAAATTCCACTCCAATGTCATCGCTGTATTCTTTAACTTTGTTGAACAATATTTCAAGTTCTTTTCAAATAGTTTTATGTCATCCATGTACATGAGGTGGTTGAATTTTCCCTTTGTTTTAGAGAATTGGTATCCTTTGTGTTTTCCCATATTTTATTTAGTGGTATCACGGATTGTACAAATAGTAATAGGGACAAAGAGTCCCCCTGGAAATTCCGCCTTTTATACTTACCTCTGCTAAGTTTTCTCCTGCAGCTATCAAGTCTACTTTCCAGTTATTCATAGAGTTGGCTATGAATCTCATCACTGGTCCACTACTCTTGAATATCCTGAAGCATTCAAGTATCAAGCTATATGGGATCGTGTCATATGCTTTTTGGTAATCAATCCATCCCATCTCTACTTCCTTCAGAATCATCTGGTGAATGTAGAGTCAATCGGTCTTTTGGTTTCTTTTCTGCATCCTTTCTGTTCTTCCGGTAAACGTCCTCTTCTTTCCATGGAAATATATATTCTCTCTGTTATCTGTCCAGTCAGTGGTAGGCACGTGATTGGTCTATAGTTGTTTGCCTGATTCCCCTTTTCACCGTTCTTTTGGATCCTGCCTCTGGTAATCCATTCTGAAACCTCGCCTTCAACTAGGCACCTTTGAAGTTGGTGGATCAATATCCGTGGATACCATCAGGTCCTGGTGCTTTCCAGTTGACTATTTTCCAGAAGGGCTTTTTTTTAGTGTGGTTGTATTGATTTCTATTTCCTCTACCTCCTCTATGTCTTGGAGTTATTCTTTATATTATGCAATCATTCTGGCAATTCATATGTCGTTCCAGGGGTGCTTTGAGTCTGTAGCGTCTGGTTTTGTGTTCTGTTTTCGTTCTCTATTCAATTATTGGTAACATGTTCTTTCGTTGTTTTCTAAAATGCTTTGTCTATATCTGTTTAATCTTGCTTCTTTGGCTAGTCTTCTTTAGTGTATGTCTACCACTTCACCGGGTATCTCTTTTTTTTAGTTTCTTATCTTGTATGTATTCCATAGTCTGGGTCGTGGTCTGTTTATGTGCGATGTGTTTTTCAGTATTCTTCGTCTCTTTGTTTTTCTAATCTAATTTTCCAAGCAGTTTTTTGTTCCTGTTGTTCGCGGATTCTTCTTGTGTCGTATAGGTGTCAGTTGCCATTTTTGCACCAGTTAGTTAGTATGTTAGTTGTGTCGGGGTATTCTTTCAAGGATAAGTCTCATTCTTCTTCTATATTCTTGCTATCTTTGATAGCCTATTTATTTTCAGGATGTGTTTCGCTTGGTCAGCAAGACTTGATGCCTCTATTGTTTTTTTCTCCTCCATATTGTGAACATGCGTTGTCTGTACCCCTTAACAATAAATAACTAATTGTTTGTCCTCTTTCTTCAATTTTGTTCTTATTATTTTGGCCAACAGTCACTCTGTAACGACCGTATCCCTCCTGTGGGCCGTCAAAAGAGCACAAGCCGGAATTATGACCAGCAGTCGCTGGATGGCGACTGGCTCTCTCCTGGAAGCCAGCTGGGGAACATCTGCCGGTTATGGTGCACAAATCTTGAAGTTATGCCCCATTCTTTGTGGTAATCTTATTATTGAACCTTTTCATGGTTGTTTGATGGTGGTCGCACCATGTAAGGTCGCACCAAGCCCTGGTGGGTCGGTTAAAACTGATTTCAATCAGAGTAACCTCAGAGCTCCACTGGCTTTTAGCACCCATCGCAGTCCATCTTGTTGGGGTAACGCATTGGTGTGCACGGTGTTGTAAGGGGTGACTGCAGGAGGAATGTGCATTCCACGTATTACTCGCGGACTATTATCACTACATTGTAATGTATCGCTATATTCCCACCTTCAATCAACAGGTGTACGTATTACAGTATGTTGTTGTTGTTGTTGTTGTTGTTGTCGTTGTCGTTGTCGTCGTCGTCGTCGTCGTCGTCTTTAATGCTTCTTTTTGCATTCTGTAGAACCGGGTCTAAAGTATGGTCCTGGGGCGCTATAGGGGAGTTTTCATTTAGTCGACAGTACTTTGCGTAGTATGTGGGCTGTTCCGGGTAGACCGATCTTTTGGACTACGTGGATGTTGATGTTACCTGGGATACGGTTGGTGAACTTTTCCGTTCCTTTCTTCACGAATCCTAGAGCTCTGATGACCACTGGTGTTATGTTGGTTTTCATGCCTCACATCCTGTTTATCTCGATCTCCGGGTCTTTGTACTTGGGCAGTTTCTCCGTAACGTTCACGGAGGTGTTTCTTTCAGATGGTATTGCTATGTCGATGAGCACGCACCTGTCAGGTCTATTTGCTTTTATTTATCTGTCAGTTTGAACAGTTTGCGTGTGCCAGAGGATGGTGACTTCGTCGTTTTCAGTTACAGGGTTCGGTTGGTGCTCATACCATTATTCGTTTTTTTTAAATTCTGTATTTCCTACAGAAATTCCAGTGTAGGTATGCCGCTGCCTTGTTGTGCCTGTGGATGTTTCCAGACAGCCTGAGACGATGTGGCTGACCGTTTCCACGTACTTTCCACATATCCTGCATTGTGGGTCTGTTTCATCTTTTATTATGTGATGATGATAGGATCTGGTTGCAAGGCTTTGGACTTGTGCAGCGATGATCAGGCCCTCCGTTTCTGCTTTCAGTCCGCTGCACCTCAGCCACTGGTGTGTCTTTTGTTGGTCTACGTCTTTCACCCTTTTTGGGTACTTCCCATTCATCTTTTTGTCATCACAGATTTTCTGCAGTTGTTGTTGGCCACGTTGTTTTGTCTTCTGCTTTACTCGCTTGGCGTAGACGGTGGTCGCCTCTTTTTCTATTGGTGGGGTTTGACATCAAGCTCTTTCTTGAAGAGTGTAGCCTCTTTCTTAATGGAGTGGGTCTGGTGTTTTACTATTTGGAGTGGATCATCTGTTTTTGACAGGTATGCATCTAACCCAACGTAAGTTCAAGTTAGGCTAGTTCCCGCCCCCCTGAAGCTCTTGGTAGATAAAGCCTGTCGACATCTGCCTTCAGGTGATGAATCGACGTCTTGGTAAGCATTCTCCTTGTATTGGTATCCAGTCTCTTGATGTCGTTTAGCTTCCAGTTGATGACGTTGAAGCTGTATGTTACTATAGGTATCATTAGGGTGTTTATAGCGTTGAGCCTATTGGCTGCATTATTAGCAATATGACCCCTATAGATAGATAGATAGATAGATAGATAGATAGAATAAGTTTAAATGAGTATATTCAAAATCATGCAGTGTATATAAACTGTGTTTGTTAGGCCAGGAATTAGAATGAGGGTTATATTGACAAATAGTAAACAAAATGAATTGTTTTATTTGGTTGAAATTGAAAAGTAAGGAATGTTATTAAAATGAAGGTTTTGTTTTGTTAAAATAATAAACAAAAAATTTAAAAATGAATCCTGATTATGGAATGCTTGTACAAGAATTTAGAATAACAATAACATGTGGGCTGATCTGGCCAAAGAATTTACTGACGCAAACAAAAAAGATAATGTAATGTTATAACGTCACGAAAATATCATAGGCACTCTCCTGAAGTACTCTTTCCAGATCTTCTTAGTTGAGTGTTGTATGCCATCGCGTTTGTTCATCCCTAGGTACTTATATGTTCCATTCCGGTCTAGTTCCTTGATCGTGGTTTTGATGTCAACGTCTATGTTTATAGTTTTGGTCGGCCTTCCTCTCCTGAAAGAACTTTGGCACATTTTTTTATCCCGAACTCCATCGCTGAAGGTCTTGACAATGAGTAGGCCTTTCTATTGGTTGTCGTCCTTGTCAAACGTCTTCAGGTCGGTTCAGCTTGCCGCTTTGTATTGTGTATCCATAACTGCTACAGTTTAGCAGGTTGCTTAGTGAAATGCAGAGAAGCAGAGGTGATAGCCAAGATCCCACTTCTGATGTCGATCGGTCTCGATGTTAATCACCCATCTGCATGGTTAAAATTTAAGGTGGTCATCCAGGTTTTCATGCCCTCCGTGATGAATTTGATCGTTTTGGGGCATACTCTGTAGACCTTTTCTCTATCCCGGAGTGTGGCACGCTGTCAAATTCCTTCCTATAGTCGACTCATGCTGTTGATAGGTTCCTTTTCGTCGACTTGGCCTCTTTCAGAATCGCCTTGTTGATCAAGCTGGTCCTTTCACCAGTAGCATCCCTTCTTGCACCCCTTCTGTTCTTCTGGGATCAGGTTGTTTTCATCGAGGAAGCTGTAGATCCTCTCCGTTGTATGTTGTTGATAGGCAGATGATGGGCCTATAGTTCTTCAGGTTCTGCGTCTCTTCCGTCTTTGGGAGCGGGTATATAACTCCCCATGTTAACCATTTGGGACATTTCTCATGTCATTGTAGGCCCATGTGAGATCTTCGTTGATGCTGGGTAGGCTCTTGATCCAGAAATTAGCAATTTATTATTATTGTGGTTTGCACTTTCTCACCAGGCAATAAGTCTCCTCAGGCCAGCAACCCTCCTCTCATCGTCCTCACATTTCCCAGCAGCGCTGTGGTTTGTAACGTACCAACCTTCCCCAGTATTCTAGTTGATTTCAGTAGTGGTGTCGGCTGGATAGTTTCAGCTCTACCCCGGATTCCCAGTTCCTCCAACCTCTTTGCTAGGTTCTTCTGGACTGTTACCAGGGCTCCGATCACTATTGGCACTACCGTCATCTTCATGTTCCACAACTTCTTCAGCTCTCTGGCAAAGTCTAGATACTTATCTAACTTTTCACTTTCTTTCATCTTCACCCTGTGGTCTGCTGGAACTACGAAATCCGTTATCTGACAAAAGTTCCTTTCACCTTGAACACAAGATCTGACTTTCTGGCCTGGAATCGTTGATCCGTTTGAATCTCGAAATCCCAGACAATTTTATGCGTTTTATTCTCTAGGGCAGATTCTGGTCTATGCATGTACCATTGGTTTGTCTGGTCAGAATGCAGTCGCTGGCACAGTTCCAAGTGGATCGCCCTCCCTGCCCAGTCATGCCTATACTTGTACTCCCTCTTATCTAATTGGCTGCTCTAGCTTACTTATGTGGTTTATGAGAAAATCAATCTACATTTGCTGTTCAGTGGTCGTTTGTCTCTCTTATTCTTTATATAGTTGGTTCTTATGGCGTTATTCTGGGCCGCTATGCGGAAGTTGTTGTTGTTGTTGTTTTATTGTTATTGTTATTATTATTATTATTGAGACCTAAATGAAGGTTCTTCTTGGTAAATTATTGAGAGTTTTTAAAAAAGAAATTGATATTATTCGTTTGCCTTCTTTGAGCACAAACACGGACATATAATTGAAACATTATTATAAAAGAAGAGAAAAAAAACTATTATTATTATTTCCTTGATTTGCGGTTTTATACAATCATATACCAAGTCTTTCACCTGAGACCTAAGGCAAATGAAGGTTTTCTTAGGAAGTTATTGAGCATTTCTTTTGTTATTAATGTCATTCGTTTGCCTTCTACCCACTGGGCACAGACAGGCGAATATAATTGAAACAATATAAAGGACAACGGGGGAACAATGAGGGGGGGGGATATTGAAAGAGTTTTTCTGAGTATCTGAGCAAGGCCCATTAGCACGATCTTTTTTTTTTTTAAAATTATTATTATTATTCAAAATTCTTATCAATCTTATTAAAATCCACCAAATGTCTGTCTGTCCGCCCGTCTCTCTGTAACCCCATTACATTTTCTGTGTGTCCCAATGTGACCCTCGGAAACATGTTTTTAACATGTTAGTAGTTCAATTTACAATGTAAATTCATGCTAAAATGGACACATAGAAAGTAACAAATATCATGTTTTTAAAAATAATGTTTCATCTATTTTATTAATTTCCATCCATCTATGCATTTTATTAATTCGCTTTACGGCGGACATTCAGCTTGTTTCAATAATGCGGTTGTCTGAGTAGTTTCAATTTCTAACTAATTTTCCACATTCACTTATTTGATGACATTGTGTCTCCACTCCACTGTCTCCACTCGCCTGTCTCCACTCCACTGTCTCCACTCCTCTGTCTCCACTCCACTGTCTCCACTTCACTGTCCCAACTCCCCTGTCTCCACTCCACTGTCTCCACTCCACTGTCTCCACTCCATGTCTCCATTCCACTGTTGATGTTTTGTCTTTTGGCATTTAAACGTTGTTCGCTTTAAAGAACCCAGACCCATTTCTACTTGAAGGAACATTATGTGGGATTCTGGTTAGGAAAATTGACACACAGTCACGTTACTGCACCAATATGTCCAGTGGATGTCATTTAGTACACTTCATGAGTTAAAGGCAAGGATAAAATATAATATTATATAAGATACTGTGCAGATCAATTAAATTGTATGTGACACTTAGTACACTTCATGAGTTAAAATCAAGGATAACATATAATATTATATAAGAGACTGTGCAGATCAATTAAATTGTATGTGACACCGGTGTCACAGTGGCTTCCTATGGGTTAAAGAGCGTCAAAGTTCAGCTTTCCCGGGACACCAGGAACCCTAGAGTCGGCCCTGGTTTTCATGAAAAAGTGTTACTGGTTACAAGCACAGTTGATACTAATTCTATTAATGGCTACCTAATTTGTCAGTTGATTTGCGTTATTTGATCTGTACTTTTCGATTGATTCGTGGCTGTTGAACTGATGTGTAACGTGCTATTAAACCACACTGATTAATCTAAACACGGCCCCTTCATCCTTTAATTTATAGTTGAGCTGTGCAATTGCTATGCACATTTGCCGCTGATCTCAAAGCCAAGCTGTTACTCAACGCTTCATTTGGGACAAACGCTTTGATCAATACAGTTGGTATTGACACGACTAGTTTGATCTTTACCTTATCAGATGTTCTGTAATAATGGCTGTGATCTAATAATAATGCAGATCTTTAAAGTTCATCAGTACAGCTGGTGTTACTCTGGCCAGTTACGTTAATTATTTGACTAAATGTCTGGCCTGTTCAATTGATCTCTGGATATTATTCAGAGCCTAACGAGGGGGTAACTCGTCTGAGAGTAGACTCGCCCTTTCAGAACAGAATTCACCACAGTAGTATAGGTTTTTCCTTGCTTAATAGGTTGGATAATTGTGTATTTGACACCGGCGCTAGTGGTCAATGTTCGAGATCACAGTGTATTCTTACTCTAAACTGCTATTATTTGTGATTCGGTCACAGCCAAATCGCGTTGGATACATCGGTTCTCGTATGATCATCGAAGTCAAGCAACGTCGAGCCTGGTCAATATGGAGATGGTGACCAACTGGGTATTCCAGGTGCTGTGAGCAGCTGGGGTTCACGTAGAGAGCCTCCCGTATCGATCACGTTAATCATCCGAGGAGGAGACCGACCCCTACACTACGCTCAATGACGCTCTACACTACGCTCTACACTACGCTCTACACTACGCTCTACACTACGCTCTACACTACGCTCAATGGCGCAAAGGCCACTTCCCCCTGCCTACAAACGCCCTGAGTGGCCTGGCTGCGAGGGACAAGAAATTATTGAATGACTCGTGATTATATTTCTAGTTTTTAATGTATTTTTCTTCCACGTGATTTCGTTTTCAATTCCTTTTGTTTCTTGAGTTCTCCATGAAAATGTTATTCTTTCCAATTTTTTGGCTTTTAGCGTTTCAGCTTTCTGATCCATCATCCTTTTGTCTGTTTTGTTGCAGTTTCTGGCCGTGATGATTAGCCTTTCATTTCATTCTGCTGCCGTGTCTAGTCAGTCGCTTGTCCTTTGATAGTCAAGTGAAGACAGTCTTCGTTCCTAATTAATCCTCGTCTTCTCTCTTTTATCTTCACATCAACATCTTCTGTGGAGCGGATGACAGGTATTATTCAACGGATTTTGTTGAAACTCGAGAGAAACGGAATCTCCTCCATGCCTCAACACCAGTCCCGTCGCCGCCTTCATATATTCTTTATCAATGTCTTTTGTAGATTTTCTATTCTGGTACGATTGTAAGATTGAAGATAATGAGAAGAGTTGGGATCTTTGTTGCAATTTCTTTCCTTTTTCAAATGAGAAGATGAAGAAATCCGTTTTTTTGCGATGAATTTAGTTATTATTTCTTTATAGACAATTTGTGAAAGTCAATTCAAATTAGAAGACTGACACTTTGTCATAGGCTGTGTGGGTTGGCCGAGCGGGTAACGGGGAATGGTCTCGGCGAGACGAGTTCAAACTCTGGTTAGGTCAGTTTGTGTTCACTTCGAACTAATGCCCTTGGAAAAGACACAGATCTAGCTTTCTCCCCAGCTATGGGTAAAGTTGCGCATGGTGAAGTGAGTGACGACACTTCGGGTGCTTATCGCCTCCAAGTCTATTCACATATCGCAAATGGACCGAGTGAGTAGTAATGGGATAAAATAAAACAGGAACAACTGAAGCCGTGGCCAGCGTTGCGGCACTGCTTACTTAAATTACACTTTTTCATAAACTTGTAGTTAGGGTTTTCATAGCTTCCATTTTCCTTTCAAATGGGTGACTAACATCGAGACCGATCAACATCAGAAGTGGGATCTTCCAAGGGGACTCGCTATCATCTCAGCTATTTATTCTACTGGTCTCTAATCTGTTTTCTTGACACAAGTCCCTCTCTCACAATTAAGAGGGCTAGAATTACTTTAATATTCCATTTTATTTCTATTTTCTCGAACCATTTCTAGAGTCTGTTTTCCCCTCTCTTCGTTCTTTGTCATTAGAATCACTTTGAAACTAATCTTTCCTAAAATCGCTTGTCTTTTAACCGTACACCAAAACTGTCACCAAAACTGTAAAAATAGGTTTCTTCAGTTTTCAAGTCGGTCCGGCTGGCTGGCTGACTATGTATGTATCATGCGTACAGGCCACACCGATTGAGCTAGAGGGCTGAACATTTTAACATTTACTCCTTATTAGGAAAACACTTTAAAAAAAAGAATTTCCCCCTAAATACGTTTTTAGTGGGGGGTTCAATTTACAATGTAAATTTATGCTAAATAATTAGTGCCCGCTTGTCTTTTCAAAATTTGAAAAAAGGTGAGAGAAGTAACTTATTCATTGGTCAGCCCTTTTTTTAATTGATCACCCCCAACACGGACTGCTGCCAAAAAAAACTCTTTTGAGTGACTAAGCAGACATGTTATCTATTTTTGTCTGTTTTTTGTTAAATTTTGTATACGCCGCCATTGTTTATTTAAATGCGTATATTGATATTGCTTATCTGTCATTCCTTATTTTGTCACTTTCTTTTTGTTTGGGTTTTTCATTTATTCTTTTTTCATTTAAAACAATCTTTTTTTCATTCTCCTCAAATATTATTGAGACCCAATAACAAATTCCCTACAGTAAAAAAACAAACAAACAAACAACCTCATTTGTCCTTCCTCTCCTCATTTGTCCTTCCCTAAAATTCCCTAAAATTGCATTTTCTTCCTCTCCTCATTTCCCGATTTCTCTCTCTCTTCCATTTATCCATCTGTTGTGTCACTCACAAATGCACAGAATTCTTGAGATTTCATTGAAGGTATTTAAAACAAAGATTTGTTCAGAACGTATTTTACATTGAAGGTATTTAGAACAAAAATCTTTTAACGCGAATTTGATCTATTTCGAACATTCTTTTTTTAATATTGTGTGTGTGGGGGTATTGATTTGATACAAGCATGGTAACCGTTAAATGTTATTACTGATAATACGTGTTTCTATGCAATTCTAATAGCTTCAACGTAACGTTTTTTTATTTGAGCCCCCCCCCGGAAAACTAAAAGTCGGAGCCCATGCCCTCTTTCTTTATTCTGTCAATCATCCTCCTCTCTTGTTGTTCTTCTCTCTCTTCACTCTTCTTTTCTACCTCTTCTGATTCTCTATTGTAAACCACATATGTAATTAATGATTCTTTCTAACGGTAACAATGTAATTCTTCTTCTCTTTATATCAATCTTCTTCGGCCCTGTCGGCTGGGGCCTAGAATACGCCGACTGCCTACCCTGAAGAGGGGGTAAGAGTAAGACCCCACCCAAACAGGGGCCAGCTGTTTTATCACCAAAGTCACAAGACTCTAGTTTTAAAAAAACAACCTTTCACCAAAGTCGCAAGAATCTATTACACAGAAAATAACCTTTCACCAAAGTCACAAGACTCTATTTAAAAAAAACAACCTTTGAAACTATACTCAAAAATATAAAAAAGCAGATTCGATATACATACCTTGACAACAAACTGTCTACTGAAATGTGCCTAAATTAATCTGCCTACAATAATTTGTCCGCTTTAATCTGTCTACTATAATTTGCCCACAATAATTCGTCTACATAAACTGTGTATTTAAAAAGAAACCGAATTCGGCACTAAATGACCCACCATGGGTCGATGAGCCGTTAAACAAAACAATCAATCGTTCTTCTTCTTCTTCTTCTTCTTCTTCTTTTTTAACCTTCTTCATCTTTCATTCATATTTTCCTTCGTGATCTTTCTCTCCTTCATTATTATTGCTACAACCACACTACGTTTGTTTCCCTTATTTATAAACAACAAATGTTGATGTTTTCTCTTCTTCTTTTCTCACTCTTCTTCCTCTTTCTTTGTAAAACTGCAAATGTACTTGAATATCCCCTCTCCTCCCCCTCCTACTACTTCCCTCTAACCTTCCTCCTCCTCCTTCTTCTTCTTTGCCTATCATTTTTTTGTTTCTCGACATTTTCTTCGGTGCTTCATATCACACCCCCCCGCCGATATAACTGATATATATTGCATTATTTTTTATTACATCCTCTTAGGCTATGATTATCTAATAAGTGTATTTTTCCTGATCGGCAAATGAAACGACGGAATTATTAATATGGTACTCTCGATATTGAATTATTAAAATGCTTTTCTTTTTATTTCTCTATCCCTTTTCTTCCTCCTCATTCTCGGTTTGATAAAAGAAAATGACTCTGTTTCGTGGCAAATAACGGGACATTCGAGTGCAATTTATTAGTAATTTCTGCTCGCATTTCTGATGAATTATTATCACCTCAATCATCTGTCATTATTTTAATATCATTCTGATCGAAATTGTATTGTGAGGGCAACGCTTCATATATTTACGTCTAATGTATATAAATTATCTATCTATGTGCCCTACAAGCTAATATGTTTTTTTTATCTACTTCCATAAATATGGGTATATGCATACATTTGCAATCAATATAAAAGTACATCAAAATATGAAATACCGTATTTCCTGGCTGGTAAGACGCTACAAGCAGTATACGCACCCAGTAATTAGCTAATTATTTTTTCGAAAATATTTGAGGATTAAATAGTCTGCCGTACTAGCAGGGAGGGAATTTATAAGAATCGTGCACTTGGTGCTAAGTTTTTGCAATTTGGTTAGGTGCGAGACCCACGGAGGAGGGGGGATACAGAGGTCGCACGCGTAACTCACATAGAGAATCAACGGGAGATACACGCAGGGACGTGGTGGAAGGAGGTGAGTGTCGGGAGGAAGACGGGGGGGG
>VCCN01002735.1:3670039-3680408 GCA_006491835.1 Architeuthis dux | reverse complement strand
AGAAGTAGGAGTGGAGTTTGACGCTGCAGCAGCCAGGCATGTATACATTATCGTTGACCTACTGCATGTCTACTGACAATATATATTAACAAGGATATATTTGTACATACATGAATTGCATAAATGATAATTCAGCCTTTGGGGTTGTTTGTTCACCAACGAAGTTATAGAACATGTCTGTTTATTGAGGATTTGCCATTTTCATCAGATCCTATTAAACATTGTGTTCTCAAGGACCTAAGCCCCTCGGGCTTCCAAATCTCTAGCAACGCCACTGAGTTTGCATGAGAATTTAGAAATTGTTGAATAGGAGAGAAACAATTATAATCACTGAACATTTTGGAATCCTCCCAAAATTCCTTTTCGAAGTACTGAAACTAATTGCAATCTCGCATACAATGGACACTAAACGAGCATAGTATTATTAAAGATAGGATGTATATTTGAAAATGCACTGAAGCGCTGACGATACATGGCCTTCTGCAAGACCTGTTTTTCACGCTGGTGTGAATGTTGAGCAATTTAGCCAAGAAAAGGGAGAATTGTAGAATGTTACGGTGATAGTCATACTCAACATTGGAAAAACTGGAAATGGTCCTTAGGATCTTTGCAAAAAAATAGGAACCGTTCCAAAGATGAATTAAGACGGAAGGCAATTCTGCTGAGGTCGACAAGAATGCTAGCTGAGGATTTGAGGAGATTTGTTGTCATTTGGTCCCAAGCGATGGACACCGGTGTGAAGAAGACTGCATAATAATGGTGATAACATGAAGTTGTTCAATCGATGGAGATTCAGACAAGAAGTGAGTCAGATATTTACATAGCTTGAACAGTTTATTCTGAATTCTGTTTGAACTGAAAAGAAAATGAATACTGAATGATAAATTTCTTTTTATCCTTTGATGTTTTATCGCAGCAAATGAAAAAGTTATTAAAAGCGAAATCGCTTGAGACTCCAAAATGCCGTTTTTACTGACTCAACCACTAAAGTATTTAACTATTCATCGCAATGAAGATTTCCTGCGATACATCTCTCTTCGAGGAAAATGTCACTTTTTTGAGGTGTGAAATATCCGAGCGACAAAGAAGGATGTTTTCAACGGAAAGGATGCAAAACGGAACTTTTATTTATATAAGTCATCTGTCAGATGAATAATAAAACCCGACCAAATCCATAAGCAAACTATTATAAATAACTACTTAATTCCAGTGAAAAGTCCCAGATATATTAACATTTCTACTACTACTGAACTATTATTACTAATTTTTTATCTCTATTTTCTTTCGTCCTTTTTTCATCCCAACTTAACTCAGGCCATCGGTGTACACCAGTGTGTAATAAGCGTAGATCGAAAATAAAAAAATATACTCTCGGTGAGACTTTCACTTATGCCCCTTTTAGCACAGGGAAGCCTGGTTAAATCAATAATACTAAAAAAAAAAGAAAAAACTACTGAAGTCTCTTCAGTGGAAGATTCCATTGTTTCAAATTGATGGGAGATATTTTTATCATCGAAAGTCTTAACTTTAAGCGGAAAAGTCCATGGCTACGGACAGAGAACCAAGAACATGTACATTATATAAGTAGATAATGTTTAACTCTGAGTTGATCTCTATGCAGTTCTTTTATTTTAAATTCTACCCCTAAATAGGTTTTTATTAGGGTCAATTTGCAATGTATGTTTATGCTAAATTGATACCTATTCCGCCTGTTTTTTGAAAATTCAGTTTTAGTGATCACAGCACCAACATAAGGCGAGAGAAGTAATTTATTCATTGATCGACCTTTTTCCAATTTTTTTTAATTGATCACCCTCAACACGGCATGCTGCCAAAACAGGTTGGTCAAGTGACGGTTTCTATTGAGTGACTAACCAGACCTGTTTTCTTTACTTTTTATCTTTTAAAATGGCTATCTCCTTTTCTTGTTTTCGTTGGGGGGCAACCAGATTATTTCATGTATATTCAATATACGCATCTGCATTTCAAGAACGTCTCCTAAGAATAGCCTTCCTTTCTTTCTTTTTCTCTTCTAATTTTCCGTCTTTAGTTTTGTAGTCTTTACAAACCATTGAAGACACCAGGACACCAAATGGCTGTTCATACTCACTTTGTTCTTTCCATTACTGACGAAAAGATAAATGTATGTATCATTGTTCTCCGCTTATATCCTAAACGAGGGTGCCACGGGGTTATATACACACGGGCAATTGTTAGTAAGACCAACTTCCGGCTGGCCAGGCCTGTCGAAGCTTCGTTCTGCATCTGGTATTCCCCAATGGGTAGTGATCAGGCTCAATGTTGCTGTACTTCGGTGATCTTACGAGAACAAACGTGATTTTGCCGTGACCCCTTAGCCTCGGGGAGAAGTTCCTCAATCCTAGTTCATGTGCTGAGTGCTTAGCGGATAGGCGTTGGGTATCATTTTAAAAATATTTGGTATGACTCGGAGGTGGATTGATCAACGGTCTACCGAACTAGAGGCGTGCAGTCTATCACTGGGCCACGGAAATTGACAAAGAAAAATATGTTTCTTTAACCAAACGTGGCCTCGGCTAGTTACTGTTCCTATCTTATTATATTTCACCAAATGTCCGTCTGTCCATCTGTATGTAACAGCCCACTGCAAAAACTCGACATAACTCCTGTGGGCAATCCTGGGAGTCCTAGACAAGTTAGTCTTTGAAAATCGAACCCCAAATATGTTCGATTAACTAACTTGCTGAAGACCTGCACATTCATGTTTTCTTTGGTACTTGGTTTATAGCGGAGACTGCCTGTCTGCTGCCTACATGCTGACAGTCACATAGCGGGTAGGGTGGTATGGTTATTAGAGGGCGATTGAGAGTGTGAGATATCTCGCTAACAGACAGTGGAGAGGGGCTGAGAGAGAAAGAAAAGCTTTTGTTTATTTCTTTTTTCCAATATCTTAAAACAAATCTAGAAGTCAAGTGGTAACGTTCGACTTAAAATAGAATTATTTTTTTCGGTACACTGTCGTTTTAATTAACCTTTGAGTCACATCCATATATTTTCTAGATTCTTATTTTTTTCCGTACATAATATGATAGAATAACATTTTTTTTTATTTCTTTAAAATAAATTATATAATTAAAATAAATTGGATTGTTTCTTCTTTGACTGAAGATAAAATTGTTTTTCGTTATGTAACGATTGTTTGTTTGATTGTTTTGCCTCGCTTCTTATAATTAAATCTTTTGTAATAAAATAAACATAATCGTAACCGAAAGAAAACAGTTACCGGAAACTTCTATCTTTCTATCTTTCTATCTGTCTATTTCATTGATTCTTTTTCTTTTAACAGCGATTGAAACCACCAGTTAGGGCTGGTATTCAGTCTAGTGAAAATGAATGTATAAAAAAAGCAGACCAACGTCTGCTTTTTATAAGAGAATTTTAAGACTGCAGAAAAAAATACCATTATTTATCTTCCCAAGAAATGAATCGCAATACAAACCATAGTCAGTGCATTGTTTGAATTCAAATGATATAATTATGTGAATATAAATGAGAATTAGAATTTTAACATGATCAGAATCAGAGTCAGCCAGGAAATGGTTCCTTTTGAATAGGAAACCGACTTTACTTTGGGCATCACGGGTAAGTAAGCAATAATTACGTACAGCATTAAACATTCGAACCTAACCGTAACCCCATAATTGAAGGGACCAAACTTTTATGAGCTTTTCTAATGAATTACTTCGATTTGAAACGGCCATTTATTTCGACTGGGCAACTGATAATGCCTTTCTTAATGTGTGGAACCAATTCGAATTGCCTGCGTATCGACATTATCTTCCATTTCCTAATAAGAAAGTCTGTGTCGTTGAGTGACACAAAAGAAAGGAGGAGATAATGATAGTAGACCCTAATGCTCTTACATGACAATAACCAGCCAATGATAATAGAATTAATTAAACAGGTCTGATAAGGAAACGCAAACCCACCTTCTATCATACTACTGCATTTCTGTGCATATACATAATTCAAAACATTATTTGATGAAGAAAAAAAGCTTTTCTTTATGTGACTACAACCAATGTATGACGAATTTTCTTCAACCGTGATGAATTACATTTTTCTTAGAAAGCCAGAAACGATATTGCTTTTCATCTTGAAATGTCACACAGTCAATCGTAAACGGCCCAGTATTCGAGAAAATAACCCCCATTATTAAAAAAGAAATATCTAACTCAAAATAATTTTGGAAAACTCGAGAAATATTCTTGCATTGTTAAAAACAATAAATTCTGTCTGGTCTTCCGTCTTCAATTCAAAATGTACAACTGTTTTTCAAGCGCTTCATTATACAGCGACAAAAACGATGGCAAACTATCTTTGAATTAATTCATATTAGGCAATAAAAAAAAACAGATAGAAATCACATATTGTATCGATTATGAAAAGCCAAAATACTGGTGTTTAAAACTTGACTTCAGGGGCGTAGCTACAGATAGCTGGAGATTTGGGGGCCGGGGGACTACTTAAGTGACATTTAGTGAAATCTGATAAAAAAAAGGAAGATTTACAATAAACATGCACTATCACTTCATTGGTGAAAAACAATCCGAAAGACTGAAATTATTATTCATGCAATTCATGTATGTACAAATATATCCTTTCTATTGTATAATGTCAGTAGAACTGCAGTAGGTGAACTATAATTTATACAACTTTTGGGAGCCCTCCTCCATTAAGTGTCTTCCCCTCATTGGGGGCCCGGGGCGTTTCCAAATAGCCCCTCCCCTCTACCTCAGTTACGCCTCTGCCTGATATACATAGAAGGTTGGACAATATGTATCCAATTTGGTTCCTCTGCTTATAACTACCTTTCGAATTCATATATCCACTCTATCCCTGTGAGGAATTGAGAAAAGTCACAACAATCAGAATAGATTTTCGGTTTCGAAACAAAAAGACACAATTGTTCTTTGTTTTTTGTTTTTCTTTTACCGTTGTCATTAATTTTGTCTCTTCAAAAATGTGTTGCTTCAATAATTAGAATTACTAATTAGCTTGACGACACCTGTAAACCGAGGACAGAAAGCAGATAGCTCCATAAGCAGCGCAGAAAAATCATCTCTTTCCTCGCACAATCCATACTAGGAACTTTCCATCTCCTGTCAGCGAGCGGAAACGGCATACAAACTTCATTAGTCATGAAAAATAAAATGTTTACTTAGTTAAAGGTTGAATTAGAGAGACTTGCATATCATTAAAGCTAAATAAGCCACCCAATGAAAGAGCTTTGGGACGGAATCAACAAACATCTAGAATCTGACACAAGTCCATACTCAATTCCCTTTACTTCTATAAAATATCTTAAAGAACACTGGGTCAGCATTTGTAGGATAATACCGATCTGTGTTTCTTCTCGCCGATGTAACAGAGAGATGGGCTGCGGGTTGACGGGAGCGAACTTTCTGTAGAGGGAAATACATTTGGAGGAAAAGGCTCGCCCACGTGGCGGGAGAGAGAGACGACAAAATTCAGGATCTTCATTTAAAAAATCTGGGTTCTCTTTATTCACTTCGATATAGCTCCTTTTCAGGACCGGTTCGCGGATTACTTTGAGGCATCGAAGTCTGTTTCGGCTACTATTCTACACGAGTGATCACGTTGCTGAATTACTACTAGTCATGGTAGTAATACAAAAATCAAGGTTACGTATGCCCGCGAACACACGAAACCAGAGTGCATTTCGTTACACGTTTCAAACTGATAAATGTCCTGTTCATTTCCTTAGCGTTCTAGTGGGATACTATCGAATGGTAGATCCTCGGTGCCAAGACTGGTTTAAGAACTTTTCAGAACCATCTACTAATTGTAAAGCTCATGTCGTCGTTATATTTTAATGTATACATATGTTTACATACGGTACGTGTGTAACACAGTGGGCACATTTTTAGAAATACATCTACCAAGGACGTCGTAGCTAAAACATAGTTCAGCGAAGTGAATCCAGGTGAAGCGAATTACATTCAGACTGACGAACGCACTGGCGACATTTCCGGTCGAAATAAATTCTCTCTGTCCCCCAAATGTATGCGCTTACCCTTTCCTCCTTATTTCCATTTCAGGTTCCTCCATTCCCTTCTTTGTCTCCTTCTCCTCCGTCATCAGTCAATGTCAGTCTGAAGATAATGTTTCTGCGGCCTGGAGAAAGCTGATTAAAACTGTGAGGTCAGCTCCACTTGACCTCCTATCTATTCTGATGTCAGCTGTTTTTCTCTAATGGATTTCCGAGTTAAAATTGTTATCTTTCTTAAAAGGCAGACTGGTCGTCTCCAGTGAACCCTAGGTTGTCGTTTTCGAGCCAGCGACATTTACTCATATCAGATTACACCATTAGAAACGCACAGAAAATATCAGTTGTTAGTGGGATCAAGCGCCAGTAAGACACCGTCAATACTGTTACATCACCTGATATTGTTATTTGTGAAAGAAAGAATGAATCATCCTAACATGATCGTGTCTATATGCTGATAAAATAATTGTTATAACCTTATTCCAAAAACGTAAAACTGAAAATGAATTATTTCACAGAGAAATTCCATGGAAATATTCAAGATTTTATCTAAATGTTAATTCACGGAAAGCACACTCACCGCTATACACCAAAGTCAACAATTCATTTGTGAAAGAAATCAATAAAATAATATAGAAATTAAAAGAGTTAAAATCTGAACTGGTTGCAGCCAAATATCCGAATGCCAGAAGGGTTTTGCGGAATTTATCTTGCGGTGGAAAAGAACTGACATGATTACTTTTTAGTTTCCTCAGTTGCCAAAGAGTCTAGTCAAACTGGTTCCAGTTCCCAATTCCTGAATCATTTCCTCAACACCTGTTGATTAGTATTTCACAATTTCTTTATGCAGCAAACGCACGTCTTATCTGCTATAATGTAATTCAAATACCATGAGCGTTTATAATTATGGACACACTGATCACTGGATAACATGTTTTTTCCTATCAATCAAAATATCTTCAACGTACGATTTACAAAAACGATACATTTTTGATGATTCTTTTCGAAATAACCCAGGAATATAAACAAACAATTCAAACACACATACATATATATACACACATGAATATCTCGATATAGGCATGGATATATATATATATATATATATGTGTGTGTGTGTGTTTGTAATATATGTAACACTTAGATTTATTGATATCGATGTATATATGTAGAAATTAGAAAATGATATAATGTTATGTTTGCATACACACATATATATATATATATGAATATTTCGAATAGTAACATAAGGTCTTGCAAGGGAGTTATCAGTATGTGTTGGTTGGGTCTTTAGCTGGGGGTAGTAGGTCTTTGTGTGTGTGTGTGTTTTATGGAATATATTGTGTTATGGTGAGTTTTAACTGGAGTTATGTATTACTTGGATTGTTTAATTTCATATTAACGAAGAGTGTAATCCTCATATTCTCATGACGTTCTAGGATGTGTGTGGCCTTATTAGGTGTAATCCTTTCTATCCTTTCAATAATTGTGGTTTGGTAGGTGAAAGTATTGTTCTATTGGGAGTACATTGATAAGATTGGTAGATTTAATTCTATGTATGTAATTGTTGAGTCTGATATTAAACAGCCATTCAGATGTTCATATGTATTGTATTGTGCATTGTTTATATTCAAGGAGATAAATAACGTTGTTACTTTTGCAGTTAGAACTATGGTAAAGGTTTTTTTAGTGAAAGAATTAGTGTTTTTGAGGTGGTTACTTTTTATTGTTGCATGGTTGGCAGAATTTGATAGTTTTTGGTTTACTTTTTCTATGGGAGACTTTATTATTTATTATCGTGTTGCAGCTTATTATATTGTTAATATTCTGTAGTCTGCGGTAGGAAAGTATTTCTCTATTTTCAATTTTCAATGTTCGGATGTCCCATCTTTTTAAAAATTATTTGTGATAGTGGGAGAGTGTATCATGGAAGGTAATTATAAGCGCTATGCGGTTAGGTTTGTTTTTATTAGTTAATTTTAAGGTTTCATCTCTGGGGATTGCGATTGCTGTTCTGATTTGATGTTCTATCAGGTTGTGTATCCACGTGTTGTGAAGTGTTTTGTTAGGTGATTATTATGTTTCTTGAGTTCATTATCTTCAGAACAGACCCTTCTAAAGTGCTTGTGAATATGGTAAGTTTTCCTTAAGGTGTTTAATGTGAGCCGATTTGGAGTGTAGATAATTGTGTGTATCGGTGGGTTTTGTGTATAATATTGTTTGGAGGTGTCTATTATTATCTATGTATATTAGGGTATCTAAGAAGGTGATGGATTATGATGATTTTATATAATCGAATTTAATAGAGTCTTGTCTATAATTAAAGTGTTTTAGGAATGTATCTAGTTTTGCTTCCGTCTGTGAATATCGTATATATATATATATCTAACGTAGAAGAGGCCGCCGTTCTTAATCTCAGGGTAGATGTGAATTTCTTCAAGTTTACCAATGAAAATAATTGCATAAGATGGTGCTGCGACAGTGCCCATAGCATAACCTTTAATTTGGAGGAAATGTTTATTATTAAAGTTTAAGCTATTCAGATTGTGTATGTGATGCATGAGAGTAGTAATAATATCCGTTTTTGGTTCTTTTATTAGTCTATCTTCCAGGCTTTCCTTAAGGGCTAAAATTCCTTAGTCGTGTTGAATATTTGAGTATAGTGATTTTTACACCCATAGTGACTAGAATAGCATTTACGGGTATTGTATTAATGTGTTAGAGCTAGAGGTTGTATGTAGTGGTCGACATATTTAGATATTTTTGTTGTGTGGCAGTTAGTTGAAAACATTAGTGGTCTACCTGGATCATTTTTATGTATTTTAGGGATTAGATAGAATCGTGCAGGTTTCGAGTTAGTGGGTTTGAGTGTATCATATATTTTTTGTCGATTAAATTATTTCGGTGCATTTCTTCTAGAGTGTTAATTATAATATTCTGGTAGTCCTTAAAAGGGTCCTTATGGAGTTCTTTGTAGAAGTTGGTATTATGTAGATAGGTATATGCCCCTCTAAGATATTCTTCAATACCCAAAATAACCGTCGATCCATCTTTATCGGTTCGAGTTATTTGTTTCTGTGAGTTTATATAGGGATTGTCGTTGTTTGATGGCGAGGTTGTCGTATGGTCGCGATAGTTTACTTAGGTTACTACTGTAGTTTTTGGTGTCTTCTCTAACTGATAATCCAAACGTTTGGATTGTTTTGTTTATGTGTTTAGGGGTGAATGAGCTATTGGTTTCCTTTAGTGATTCTATAATATTGGGTTTATGGTGTGTTATCCCAAAGTGGGCTCTAAGTTTAATCCTTCTAAAGAAAGCTCTTAGTTATGTCTGTTAAAGTATGGCGGTGGGGGCAGGACTTTAGGCCTTTATTTAGGAGTTTGAACGTGCCTTTAGTGAACTTATATTTACTTAGGTTAGTTACTTTTCTTTCTGGGTCATATTTAATTCTAATAATCTGTTGAAGTTGGGCTTTTAAGTTTTTTAAAGTTGTTATTGTTGTATATTAGGCAGATTTAAATGGGTGGGAAATCAGTCAGCACGTTAACAAAAGAACAACTGGATGTGTTAGTTACGGAACTGCTCGTTTATTCAGGCGCGCTGCTTTCGTGTGCAGATATAACAACGTATTCATGCGCGGTAGTTTCACCCATGATATCTAACAGTTACTGTGGAGTTTAAGATGTTTTGTAACCCCCCTCTTTCATGTGTTCCTTCGTTCTTTGGTATGGTATCGTTTATGTGGTGTGTAGTAGATGGATGTGGGTTTACTTTTTTGTAGGGATGATTAGTATTTCTCCTGGGATGTGTTGATTGGGTCTGAGTTGAGGAATGTTTGTCGTTATCCATAGAGTGTTTTTCTGGTGTGTTATTAATGGTGGATTCTGAGGTGGTTTGAGTTTTGTGAGAATTTTTGTTCGTGTTTGTTCTCTTGTTGGGTTTAAGTATAAGGATGCCCACGTATGAGCGTGTATTCGTTTGTGTTGTAATTTCTATAGTAGTGATAGAGTATTTATGTTTTTGCTGTCAGGTATGGTTGTAGATTATTTGTTCTGGAGCAGTTTGTTCTTTTTTCTTAATTGTTTTGTGTGTTCTATGTGTTTTATGTGTGAGTTTCGTGATAGGTTATGTCTAAGTTTTATGTGTTACTTATTTTGATATGGTGGAGTTCTTTTATTTTATCGTCGATATTTTTGTTGATTATGCTATCAATAGCCATATATTCCTCTGAGTTGGAGTGTTGTTTTATTTTTTGTTGCCGGGCTCCAATCTCTGTATTCGTTTCTGTGATTGTGTTATCACATGATGTATATACATAT
>VCCN01002735.1:3647808-3658539 GCA_006491835.1 Architeuthis dux | reverse complement strand
TGTCCAGCACCATGCTACAAATCGTACTGTCAATATCCCGAAAGTTACGTACAAAGACTAGATTATTATTTATTGTTGAATATATTCTATTTGAAAATCGTTTGGAAGAATAAGGAATTATACTGAAATGAAAAAGACAGGAAAATCCATTCGAACGAGAAAAGTAACACATTTAACATTTGTTATTCTACATAAACAACGCAACGTCGCCTTGTTCATCTCATTTGCTATTGGTGGAATCAGGTCAGAATACAATATATACTGAGTTCCGTACAATTCACCCCAAAAGTAAAGCTAGTTCAAAACTTAATTTAAATTATCATAGATAAAGATGTGAAAGAAAGAAAGGTGAAATAATTGCTTTTAGTCGTACTTTAATAAATCTATTCAGTTCCATGAAGTCATATAATATAGATTCAAACTTTACAAAAATATTTAAGGTTATGAGTGATAACAGAATGGCATTCTATTGTAGCAATTGAGTTCACTTAGTGGAGAGTTAAGCTGGATTCAGGATTGCGTGGATGGTGCGTCACGCAACGGTTAATTCTCGTCGGTTAAGAAATATAATGAATGTTAATAGAACGTTCATGTTTATTTATTTATAATGCCTCTTTGAGCATCTCCAATTATATATACAATATTTAAACGTCAACTTTGATAATAAATATAAAATTCATAAAATCACTATTAAGTATACATAAATATAAACAATATTTACACATTAACACGATATATAGATCGGATTCCCTTGAAAATGTCATCAGACACATCCAAAGATTGTCCTTATAAGTCCATGGCCTTTCCATAATATCTAAACCTATCTAAACTTTTAAAAACCTTTTCTACACTAGTGCTATTTTTAACATGACTAGGCAACTTATACCAAAATATTACTCTATTAGAAAAAAAACATCATTGTATAGTAGATTCAGTTTTTTAAATCCGTCTTATCAATAGATTGTCAGTTCTAGGAGAGATATAAACATGGTTTGGCATATTTAGAAATTCCATTAACTATTTTGAATGTATCAATTAAATCCCCCCTCATTCTTCTCTCTATCAAAGTTGTTAAACCCATGGACTCCAGTCTTTCTTTAAAACTAATATATTTTATTCCATTAATTAGTTTGGTTACTTTTCGTTGTAGGCTCTCTAGTTTTAAGTCATATGAATCATCTTTCGAACGCCTTTCTATTTGGATTTAAAATTACGAAGACTCAATGTTGCTACGACAACAAAAAATGGAAATTATATTTGTTTCTTGTGAATAAATTCATGGTAGATTGAGAGAATAACACGTGACACGTGAGTAAATTGACTATAAACACCATTAATAGAACAATTCCATTATTGTACGTGATAAGAACACTAAACGTTAATTTATCATATACTTTGTGTTTATTTTAGGTTAAGTTTTAAGATTAAATTCCAGTTCCCAAGGCCTAATTACCGGCGCCCAGGCCTGAATACAGTATTCTGCATGAGGTCTAATCAATGTCTCTGCCAATAACAAATGCAATCCTTGAGAGAATATTTCTAATCGTCCAACCAAACTTCTAAATTCGTTTTCGACACAATTGATAAAATATGATTATTACAATTAAAACCCACTTCTAAATCGCGTTCCTCAGTTATCTTTTGGATTCCCTCATTATTTAATTTATATTCAAATTTACTATTTTCGGAACCAATATGTAGTAATTTTAATTTCTAAATTTCTTCCCACTTTGACAAACTATTAAGATCGATTTGTACAATATCTTGAAATGACGGTCCGACAAGTAATTTAACAAATGATCTTATACTTTCTGGTAAATTGTTTATAATTATTATAAATAAAAACGGTCCCAATACCAAACCCTATGGAACACTCGAGGGTACATTATGTGATTCAGAATAGGCACTACCAACCTTTACTCGCATTGTTCTATTGTACAAGAATTCTTTCACAGTATCTATCCCTATATCTTTGAAAGTATCTATACCTATATCTGTGAAATTATCTATACCTATATCTGTGAAACTTTGGGACTATGGTCGCCTTCTCCCCACCAAACGGTGCACTGCAGCTAGATGTAATGAATACAAAAGGATACGGGCTGATTTGTAACATTTTAAGGGTTTTTGAGGGGGTTTCTATTTACTATATGACGATAATCCTGAACTAGAACCCCAGTTTGTGTCTGTCAAATGAAAACGCCAGTGATGTCATAATTATGTTATTATAGAATCCTTTATTCCGACTATATTTAATCTTTGAAAACAGTTTTTACTTGACCTCATATTCTAACGACACTATTTTTTTGTAAGTTCTTCTTTTTCTACATGTTAACCATTTTCCCAGAACATGACATTTGGACAAGGGGTGTTTCTATTTACGATGTAACTCCCCATTTGGTGCTTGTGACTGATTTTGGAACCAAATTTCCCTCATTCCAAAAGGTCACATCTTTTCGGACACCGGTGACGTCAGCTATTCGTCGTGCTGAATAATTTGACAAACACGTGGAATATCAAAACCAAACAATTCGGTCGCTTCTTACTTGTTTTGTTACCATTTTCCTTCAAACCGAATTAATTTAATACTAATTTGAATATCAAAACAAAACAATTCGGGCTCTTCTTACTTGTTTTGTGAACATTGTTTTTCAAAACGTAGTAATTTAATAATAATTTGAATATCAAAACAAACAAATCGGTTGCGTGCATTTCACTTGAATGAATTTCTGTGGAGACAGCGGTATGGCCAGACACACCCCGATGCTTTCAACAATATTTTATTGCACATTTCCCAATGGCCAAACAGGAATTGTTTATTTGCATCTAAAAGTGTTTGTACCATTGGGGAAATCTGCAACCAAATGTTCTTATTTCTTCATGTGCATTTTAGCAATATGTTTTCCCCTAAATTATTATAGAAATAAAGTGTTAAATAATTTAAATCGATTTGTTTCTTATTTTATTAAATTACATAGTTCCTTTATATTGTTTTAAAACAAAACTCCCTATTAAATGTAAGTAATTTGTTATTTTTCATTTTGTTTTAAACTAGGTATTAAATTACATTGATTTGAAAAAAAGGTTATATTAGTTATATTGTTATAGTTTTGTTTCAAACTGTATGTATTTATTAAAAACTGGGTATTAAATTATATACATTGAAGAAATGCCCGATTTGTTTTGTTTTGATATTCAAATTAATATTAAATTACTTCGTTTTGAAAGGGAATGGTCACAAATCAAGTAAGAAACGCCCAGAATGTTTTGTTTTGATATTACACGTGGTTGTCAAATTATCGTCATTCATTTTTAGGCGCCAAAATCGAGGGGAAGATTTTATTCACTTAGGGTGTCAAGATTGAGGGGGAACCTTTTGTCGCTTTTAGAGATCAAAATCGAGGCGGAACCTTTTTCTCATTTGGGAACAAAATCGAGGGGCACATTCTTTTCCTTTTTAGGGGTCAAATCAAGTGGGACCTTTTCTCCCTTTCAGGGATCAAAAACGAGAGGGGGTCTCCTTTTTCCATTTTTGTTTTTTGGGGCTCTAAAACAAGGGACAACAGTGGTGTTATATTTTGCGGGCAATGCCGGGTATTATTGCTAGTTTATTATATTATAATAAATTCCAAAATGTTTTATCTTTTAATAATAAACGATAATGTGACACTAAAGTACAAATACAAAGAATCATATTGATCGAAGCCAATATAATTGGTGACGGGTTTCTCGACATCGATCTAGGTCAGACAGCGTTGTGCATTAATCTTTATGTTTCTATGGGTGAATATGAAAACATGTCTTAAAAGATCGGCCTATTTTTGATGTTTCACTAAGCTAAGAATTCTCGTTAAGCAAACAGATAGTTTTACAAATATCGATTGATTACATGTGACAATGCCCAGAGACTTTGCCATAATCGCAGAGATCTATCAATGTATCCCAATTCTGCTGACTGTGACAAGAATAAAAGAAGAAGAATTGTATTTTTGACTTGGCACCGCCATTGATCTTTTCTCCTTTCATGTTTCTAAGCAACACATTCACCATAGAATGTCTTTTCTTTCAGACATGTTTTTATCGACTCAACGTCTTGTTTGGGATCAAGTCTTCACTTTGTTTGGAATCCAGTACAAAGGTACCGATCTTTTTTTACTCTTGTTACTGTATCAACAACAGCACAATACACAGCCCAGTTTAGTCAATGTGGCGAATAGGAGAACTCTTCATTACGTCTTTCTTTTATAAAGGAAATCTCTCTGAAGCTTTATACAATGACGTTTAATATAAAAGGTCATGTTTATAATGAAGCTTTACTTATTTCTCTAGGCTCTTTGATACGAGAGATACATAAACCTTAAGGGCCACATGTCATCGGGTGTCTCCTTCTGGCGGTTGTGGTGGTTTAACGATTAACAAATGCAAGATTTTTCTCAGTTATAATAACTGATTTTTGCATTGTACTTTATTCGTTTTCATGGTGACTGAAACAGTTAGCAATTTCATAATCATTTGATTTTGAAATTGCTAGCTGTTCAGTTTCCAAAAATCACTTACTGAATTTAAAGCTGCCAATGTCTATTGAAGCAAGAATATTCCAACCAAGAAGTCAAAGCTTCAGGAAATTTAATTATTTTCACAAAATCTGTCAATAAGGTCTGAATTTTATATAATTTTGAGAGGAGTCATTAACAGATAGTACACCTGGAGAAGAATGGATCGGTCGATACGTCGTGTGAACAGCAAAAGGGGCAAGACGATTGTCTGAAAACAACGTTTTGAAGGCCTGAATCTTTTTTTAACTGTCAGGAGAAAAATACCTCCGTTACAGAAATTAAAAAAACAAGTCCAAAATATATGTGAAAACTCATTGTCATTTGAAAAGAACATTTATTAATCCTCTATTTTAGATATCAAAACAACCTTTTTGTAAGTTAAACCCGACCTAATTACAAGATATTTTCAGTTGCAAGTTTTCTGAAATTTCTTTTGTTTATGGGTGCAAAACCCCCTCCGATGAAGTGATCATATATGGTGCCTTGCCCAAAAAGTGAACAAAAATGGAAAATTCAAGAATAACATTCAATATAATGAATAGATAGAAAAAGGATTGATATTGACAAAAACAAATAACACTTCTGGGTTGATTTGAAAATTGTATTGTGCAGGCCAAAGATCTAATGGGGTGTGGTATGCCTCAAAACAGTTTCAAGCACAAGTGTACTTTGCAAAGCTTGCAAATCACATTGGTGCAGATTATGTTGTTTATGTGGCTACAATATTTGCATGTAGCTGACGGGTCCTCAGGTGATCATATATAGTCACTTGCCCCATAAAGGGTTAACATTAATTTCTGAATTTGTCAGACTAGAACACATTTCGATACAAATGTCATTAGAAAAAATGTATTCCTTAAATCTTTTTTTTTAAACTCAGAAAGCTTCTCAGAAAGATTGTCATTAACATAGAAATCATATCTTTGAATTAAAAAGTCAAAGAGACTAGATTTATTTTCAATAATTAAAGTTGCCAGCAAAAGAATATTCCTTCTGATATTTTAACATTCAATAGACTGATACTTGTACTTGTTTAACCAGACCATTTGTCACAGAGATGATTCTATCAGCGAGATTACAATCTGCAACATAGTTTTACTTTTTTAAGTTCCTGGTTAATAAGTGTTATTCTTTAATTGTTATTGTTCTCTTCAATCTTTGTTTTTATGACCAGGGAGGAGAATGATAATTTGAAATCTACTTATTTCTAATTGGACAACAGGCAAATCTGCACAGTTTTAATCACATAAAGTAAGAAAAACCATTACATATGAATATCACTGTCCTGGTCTCAAAAGCAATGTTTGAGGGGAATAATTGATATTTTCTATGCTTTTTACACATAAGCAATCAGAAAATAACACTCACTACCCAAGAACAAACATCTCATTGTATGGTGTAATGAATATACATTTTGTAAACTGAACGTTTTTTAAATGATTAAATTTGAGTTATAGTAGGAAGAAAAATGATTACTTTACTGGGTTGCCACATTCTTAGACATAAACGCTTCCCAGCAAACGAAGCAATATCCGTTAACTAATTTGTTTATTGTTAAACTCCAGTCCAAGTCTGGAGTTGACTTTGTTTTTCTACTGTAACAAAAACAAGAACAATCCTCAACAAATTTAAGGGAGTAAAATTTAACATTCGCCTACCGTGATTTGAAAGATATATAATATAATTATGTCTAAAGATAATAGAGAATGTCAAAATATTCCCTTGAAACTTTGCTTTTGTGGCCAGGACAGTGATAATTTGGAATCTGCTCATTTCTAATTGGACAACAAGCAA
The DNA here is from genome assembly GCA_006491835.1 of Architeuthis dux. Taxonomy (NCBI): domain Eukaryota; kingdom Metazoa; phylum Mollusca; class Cephalopoda; order Oegopsida; family Architeuthidae; genus Architeuthis; species Architeuthis dux. The sequence continues at coordinate 3,652,189 of VCCN01002735.1, read as the reverse complement.
ATCTGCACATTTTTAATCACATAAAGCAAGAAAAACAATTACATATGAATATCACTGTCCTGGTTTCAAAAGCAATGTTTGAAGGGAATAATAGCCATGTTCTATACTTTTTACACATAAGCAATCAAAAGATAACACTCACTACTCAGGAACAGAAATCGCGTTACACGGTGTTATTGTTCATGTTTTTAATATCCCCAAACAAGTGAAGAGGTGAAAATTACATCATACAATCTTGTTGTTTACTTAATTCCCAAGTGAGGTCAACATTCTAGCAGAACCAAAATTAATTTATCTTGTGTGGATGTCTCACTCTGGTGACACAACACAAGATAAATTAATTTTGGTTCTGCTAGAATCCACTTCCCAGAGTAATGCAAACAGCATTCTGGTTAGAAATACGTTTGTATTTGGGGAGAAAGTTATTGTTTGACACGGACAACAAATAAAGCACTAAACATTGTGCTTGTCCTGTATGAATAGTCAAATCAAACATTTTTTACATAATCAAAGATCTGTGCGGCTGCTTGTTGAAATCAATTAATTCGAAGCAAGTTTTTGATGTTCTCTTGATCTGCCAGTAGAACGGAGTGACTAAAAACGCTGTGATAAAAAGCAACAACAATGACGAAAGAATAATAATGAGATAAACAAATATGTACAGTAATGAAACATACTGAATTGAATAATCTCTAAACCAGTGGTTCCCAAACACCGGGCTGCGGACCCGTACCAAGAATGTGATACTGGGCCGCGAGAAAACGATATGATCTGGCGATTATTTCTAGAAACGAAATTGTGTGTATTAGTTCCTTACAAGTGACATTTATCACCTATATCCCAGTCGTGATTAACACACCCTCCCCTGATAGCTTCGTGGCCTTTTGGCTAAGATCAAAGTGTAGAATCTGTTCTTTGAAACCGCCATGGCCTCGAAGCTCAGAGAACCACGGCCCTTCGGGGGTCATTGTTGCATGCTCGGGTATCGTCCTGGGAGAAGTTGCGCAGGATATATTGGCTGTGGCTAGGATCAAAGTGGAGTATCTGTGCTTCGAAACTGACATGGCCTCGAAGTTCAGAGGACAAGGCCCTTCTGGGGTCATTGTGGCATGCTCGGGTATCGTGCTGGGAGAAGTTGCACAGGATATCTTGGCAAGCTGGTCGGGAGGCGATCATCATTAGCATGCTCAGGATTCGTCCTGAGAAGCTTTTTGGATCCCCCTTCGGGGGGAAGTGGTATCCCAAAAGCTTCTCAGGACGAATCCTGGTCCTCGTGGCATCTGTCTCAGTGACATGGATTTAGGATTCTCCCCCCTCAAGTCTCTAGTCACGGGGACATGGGATCACCCCCTCCTGAATTCTGCACTAAATGACCCACCAAGGGTCGATGTGCCGTTAAACAAAACAAAACAATCAATCAATCAAAACACCCTTCCCTGTAAGCCGGTCTGCAAGAATATTTTCAATATTGGTACAACAAAGGTTGGGAACCCCTTATCTAAGCAGCTTAGAATAAGATGTTTTAAAATATTTTAGTAACGTTTCGGTCATCATGATCATAAAATGTTAAATGGATCATTTCGCTTTTAACCCATAAAAATGTTAAATGGATCACTTCGCTTTTAACCCATACAAATGTTAAATGGATCACTTCGCTTTTAACCCATAAAGATGTTAAATGGATCACTTCGCGTTTAACCCATAAAACCCCAGACCCATTTCTACTTGAAGGTAAATTATGTGGGCTATAAAGCAGACCAAATGGACCACATTCTTTTGTATCAATTTGTTCAAGAAATATGGTCAGATAAGGTTAACTGTAACACTGAACATCTTATTAAAGCATTATAATTGTTAAATGAGTTAAAACATACCTTTTAGTAACAAAAACAAGCTTTTTAAAAAGGTGCTATTTCTCTTCCACGTGGAACCCAGGCAAATGCTTCAGGATGTTCAGTACATGTCACTTAATACACTTCATGAGTTAAAATCAAGGATAGAATTGTATAAGAGACTGTGCAGATCAATTAAATTGTATGTGACAGTGGGTTCTTATGGGTTAAGTCTGTGATACTCATGATCAAGGAATCTCTTTTAAATCTGCTCATTTATCGTTTACTTTTTCTGCACTTTCATTGGATGACGCCATCTTTAGTCCAGGTGTTAGAAATACAGTGGGTGCGAAAAGTATCATACATTTCAAAAAGGTGTTTTTACATCTTCACATTTGACAGAATTTGGACCCAAGATTTCGGATCTTCGTACACAACTTGTGATCAGTGTTCAATCTTGTTTCAATATGTATTCTTTAAAGATTTATATTTTTTTAATCTTTGGTCCAAATTTTAACAATTTTGAAGCAGCATAAGGATGTTAACATGCATTTTTTAAAATGCATTGGATCCTTTTTGCATTTATTTCATTGGAAGGAAAACGATACTTGCGTCATAATGCTTGCGTGAGACACTATATTACCAGTGTTTTTGCATTCTCTGTAAATGGCTATCATTTGTTTCATCGGAAGGAAAATGTTACTTGCGTCATAATGCTTACGTGAGACACTATATTACCAGTGTTTTTGCATTCTCTGTAAATGGCTATCATTTGTTTCATCGGAAGGAAAATGTTACTTGCGTCATAATGCTTACGTGAGACACTATATTACCAGTGTTTTTGCATTCTCTGTAAATGGCTATCATTTGTTTCATCGGAAGGAAAATGTTACTTGCGTCATAATGCTTACGTGATACACTATATTACCAGTGCCATCGGAATTCACCAGAAACTTGTACACTTGGGAGATTGAAAGTCTGAGAAACAGAGAGAGACAGAGGTGAGAAGAGATGGAAAAGAGTGAGAATTGAGGGAGCACAAGAAAAACTGAAAAACAAATTGGTGATGATAGTTCCAAGGATATTTGGTCCAAGTACGGGGTCGCTAAGAGATCCCATAACTGATAAGAATACAACTTGTAAGAATCGAACGATACGCCACAGAGATAATCGAAATCACCTATTCCTAGAAGTAAAAACAGAAACCTCATTCCAATGAATATTGTAAAATAAACCCAGGAAAACAAATCAAAATGGGTCTGACAATAATAGACAGATAATAAATTCCTGAAGGTCAGATTTTGACGAATGAATGGAAGATGTTTTACCCCTCCTGTTCATTTCTAGCTGTTCTTTTTATATTGCACTGAGTTATTCCGAGAGTGATAATGATGACATTGTTTTCAGCGGAAGATTACATGTCATCCGAGAAAATTGAATAGAAAAAGAAAGAGAGAAAAGGGCCCCAGTCAGAATTCTGATTATGTGGTAAAGTACTTGGAATCTATACTAATATTTGAGCCATCTGTTTGTTTGTTTGTCCGTGCCTCTTCTCCGATTAAACTACAAAGCCGGTTGACCAGATATTTCGCATGGAGAATCAATAAATATCGACTTCCAACATAGGCTAGCATTGGAGGTCACCAGTGGTCATTCTATAGGCAATTTTCGGATCTAAACATCAGAGAAATCTAGTTTTTATACCAGGATTTTCGTCATTCAGTCTTCTTACGAATGGAACACATATTTCTTACAAAAATATTTCTTAAACAAGTTACAGGGTCGAAAATCGCTTTTTGACGAGGAAACACTGATATAGCGTGTAGGTTTGGTTTTCTCTCACTACCACACAACTGTTATCTATGACAACAACTCAAGCTAATTCAGAGTGAAGCGAGGTTTCCTCTCGTCCGCTTTTTTCATTGACAAACATTCTACGTAATTCATTTCATAGTGAAGGGGCCTGAAACTTACAGACGTCCATTCGAATGTTTACCACTCTTCCCATAAACCTGAAACGAGGTTAGATTTTTCACGTTTGTTTCTGTTACGTTTTACCTATTTTTGTTTATAGTATTGTTTCTTAATAAACATTACACACCGTTGAACATATTAGAGATTATAAATATGTGGCAATTTTATTGGGTGGTGGTGTGGGGGGTATTGCTTTTATAACAGTGTGTCGCCAATGAAATTAGTTTGGGAAGCCCTTTTGTAAACCATTTCGATCTTTGACTACTATTTACCTTCATCTTATTTCTTTTCGGTTGATTTGTACGTTATGATTTCTTTTGCCAGTAACATCTAATTAGATATTACACATTTGTTTCCGATGAGTGGTGACTTCTATCAATAACATCTCCTTTATCTTTTGTTAAGTGAAAGTCGTTAACAATAATTCTTACATTCGTCTGGGGGAGGGGAGGGCATCAATGTCACTAGAATGCTGAACTGTACACTTACTTTCCCGTTCGTCGAATGAGCGTCCGAAATCATTTTTAGAAAACATCAATATTGCAAATGTCATACACTTTCTGGGTTTTGATGGT
>VCCN01002735.1:3568040-3579481 GCA_006491835.1 Architeuthis dux | reverse complement strand
TTTTAAAATCAGGTGTCGCTTACACGCTTGAAATCTTTTTTTTCATTTTTGTTCATTTTGTGCATACCTATAAATTGGCAACACTGATCATCAGCCGTTTCGAAGTCACTCGTTCAATTGCAAACCTTCCATCACATGGAAGACTATGGTTCATCATCGTTTACTTCCTATTATGCTTCCCCCACCCAAAATTCGGACAAAACAGACTTAAATCTCGGGCAAATTAGTGTAATTTGGGCAACACCGTGTAGAATTTCGGGCAAATCAGTGTAATTTGGGCAAGACTGTGTAAAATATCGTTCAAATAAGTGTAATTTGGGCAAAACTGTGTAAAATATCGGGCAAATCAGTGTAATTTGTGCAAAACCGTATAAAATATCGGGAAAATCAGTGTAATTTGGGCAAGACCGTGTAAAATATCGGGAAAATCTGTAATTTGGGCAAGACCCTGTAAAATATCGGGCAAATCAAGTCCTCTAAATGCTGCTAGTTTCAAACAAATATTTCATAATAAAGGTTTGTATTGTAATCTTATGTATTATTTGGAAAGGATTGGCGGTATATGTTTACTACTTGATAATGATTTTGAGTTGTGTACCATAAAATAGTGTGTGTACTTTTTAAATTGAAATATAGCGAGGAAAATATTTAAATGTGTGGGGAAATTGTATTCTTGAATTGCGATTGTTATTTTCGTAAAAATAGTACTTCGTTTTTTTATCAAAATGATTGTCAGCCTCATTTCTACATTTCCGTTAAAGTAGTTCTTTTTTCTGGTTATAGGAAACCTTATTAAAATAATAGAGAGAAAAATGCTAAAAAATAAGGAAATATGTAGAATTTACTTACCTAGGTTCCCAAAGTGATGAATATGAAAAAGAGAATAAAACAATTGTGAGCAAAAACCATTTTCATGTCTGCTTTTTCTGAATTTACACAGAACAAATAATATCACATATATTAAATTGTATCCTAGATATGTGCAATATATTGGTGTAATAGTTCCTCATTTTAAAGGAGCGATTCTTTATATCAATAAGCTGGCGTTCTATGACAGCTGTTCAGGAGAAAGCAATAAAATGAATACATACGTACAAAAGGAATTGTGACACCGAAGTTCCTCAATTTATTAATAAAGTGTATCAGATTATATTGCTAAATATGGACATTCACAGCAAAATGTGTTAGGTCACTTTTCGACTTTTATGAAATATCGAAAATTATAAAAATGACGATTTTAAATATTTAACTTTTCTCTTTTAGTATCAAGATCGAGGGGGACTTTCTTTTCGCTTTCAGTGGTGAAAATCGGGATGGAGGATCTTTTTTTCTCTTTTGGTATCAACGTCGAGGGGGGACCTTTTCTCCCTTTCTCGGGTCAAAATCGAGGGGAAACTTTTTTTCTCATATTTTTCTCTTTTAGGGGTCTAATGCAAGACGACACATTGTTGTTATATTTGCAGTTATTCTTCCCCGGGTAACGCCGGGTTTTATTGCTAGTACTTTAATAAAGTTATCACCAACATAACTCTTGTTGCTTTCAATTGTTTGTGTTGCAAGACCAGATAATCCTGCTGTCAATGAAATTGATTTGACTTTCTATGAATTTGGAAATACATTTGAAAAACATTAATTCTGTTTTGTGTTGCTTCCTGAAAATTCTCGCAGACATAGATCAATCTTGCAATAATACAACATATGAAGTCTGTCAGTGAATTTTACAGTCTAATAACCTAACCGATGCCCAGATACCTTCTCATAGTCTTAAACTTTGTTAATATGTATATGACGAGTAGTGTGTTCGTAGATATGTATGGATATCAACATAGAGAATTTGACACAATGACCATAACCAGGGAAACATCTATAGTAAAGCCTGCATGAATACTCATTACTTTAAATTCAAACCAATCATATTAAAAACAACGATTCTAATAGAAACTCGTTTTTACCGAATGTGTTCCGACGCCGACGCATTAAAAAACAAAAGTAATTAGTTTCATGGTTGATTGACTCTTCTTTAATGATCGCCTCGGACCAAAGAAGTTTTAAAGAAGAATCTCATAGACTTTTATCAGTTGAACTGGATTTTTTGTTCATTATTTTCTTTCTTCTCCTGACCACAAACATTGCTGACAATTTATAAGGGTTTATTTCTGGGATATTTCCAGTACTTAATGAACCGTAAAGAGATACCTTTTTTTGTTCTTTCTGGCCGAATTCCAAATTGAGAGGCCGCATAAATCTGAGTTTGAAACGTTAATTTGCTTTCTCAGACTATCTATTTGCAAGCACCGGTGCTTGATCGTTCCGCTCAGCATTGGCATTGACAGAATCCAGTTTTGTGCTGAGTCTGATTTCAAACGTTAATTGGGAAGTTTGGGTGGATTCCCAAAATCCATGTACATTACACATGATCCGAATTCCCTCGTATTCAGCTTTCCGTCTTCTTGAAAAACATTCTCTAATTAACTGATATAAGTGTTTTCTTTTCAGACCCGATAAAATAAGCACGTTCTATTCAATCAGTGACAATACTGTTGTCTATAAATATAGCCTGAATTGTTAAGCGGTCCAGTCGTCTGGGACCTAGAATTCGCCGACTGCATCCCCTGCAGAGGGCTAACCCCCCCCCAAAAAAAAAAACAAAAAAAACAGGGGCCAACTGTTCTTTCACCAAAGATACTAGTTTAAAAAATAACATTTCACCAAAGTCGCAAGACTCTATAAAAAATAATAACCTTTCACCAAAGTCGCAAGACTGTATTAAATAAAAAATAACCTTTCACCAAAGTCGCAAGACTCTATTTAATTTGCCCACAATATTTCGTCTACATGGATTGTGTATTCAAAAAGAAACCGAATTCGGCACTAAATGGCCCACCAAGGGTCGATGTGCCGTTAAACAAAACAATCAATCAATCGTTAAGCAATGACTTATGACTAAGCATTTTACAAGGTAGGAAATGAACTGACAGCGAAATATAAGCGTTCTTTGTTTTCAAACTTGAAACTAGACATTACAGAACGTGTTGGATATAGCCTAGTTTGGCACAAGGCCCCATTTCCAGAGTACTTAAAGTAGATCGAACCTATTTACAATAGGGTACAATCAATGTTTGATATATTTCTAGAACACTCAGTGAGGATCAAGCTCATACTCATTACCTTGAAAGAGGAGCATGATAGTCAAGGTTCTATGGGAAATGTTTTCACATGGAGCAGTTACGTGAAGAGAACACCAAAACTACTTAATTCGCCGTTTCGTGTGCAAATATGTTTCGATTCCATGGAAGAATACAAAATGCCTCCAAAATGTCATGACCGGGATAAACAAAACTGATAAAAAGAAAAGTACGCCCGCAAAGACATTTTTGTTTCGATCATCGAAAAGATTTTAAAGAACAAAAGATCAAAAATCATGTGGGGAAAAGTAGACCGCATTTTATTCTATTCAGAAAATAATAATAATTGTTCATAATAAAGATACACAACATTTTATTCTGTTCAAGAAACTAACAATCACCAGAGAAATAGACCACATTTTATTCTATTAAAAAAATGAATAATAATAATTGATGACCTATCTATGTGTAAAATATCACAGGGTGAAGTGAGTGAGGCCGCTTAGTGTGCTTGCTGCCTCTAGGTTTAATTCCCATATCGCAAATGGGTAGTCAAGTTGTAATACTGTGATATGTAGAGCCCAAGCAGAGACAGCAAAAGCTATTGCCAGTGTAAAGGCACTACATGATCATCTTTTACGATAGAAAAAGAGACCTAATTCGTGTGCAAATCATCATCATCATCGTCATCATCATCCTCATCAGCCGTTATAGGTCCACTGCTGGACAAACGCCTTTCCAATCTCCTTCCATGACGACCTATATTGTGCTAACCTCTGCCACGTTTTACCGGCAAACCATTCTATCTCATCTCTCCATCTTGTATCTGGTCTTTTTCTACAGCGTTTACTATCCCATGGGCACCAGTCGTTTAGTCTTTCCTCCCGTCTATTGTCATTTCTTCTTGCTAGGTGACCAGCCCATCGTTTTTATTCCTTAATTATCTGATCCATGTTGATCTTTTTCTATCTCTTTCTATCTCTTTCCATGGATCTCTGTGCTATTCTAAGTTGGTTTTCAGCTCGTTTTGTTAATTTCCATGTTTCGCATCCGTAATTCATGGCCGGTATTATGCAACCGTTGTATACTTTACGCTTTAAGCACATAGACAAGGTGCTCTTCAGAATGTCTCTGTTCATACCAAATTCTTTCCAACCTGCGTCGTTTTATTTCGCAGTCATGGTCTTTTTCTAGCTTTATTACCTGTCCTGGGTAGATGTATTCATCAACCTATTTTAAGGCCTCTCCTATCTTTATATATTTCTTAAAAGATATGAAACAAATGTTGAAAACTTTTTGCAAACTGGCCAATTCTCGAAAATGCCTCTTGATTTTCTAAGCATTTCCTATGGAAAGTTCAATATAACATCAGACCTAAACTTATTCACATCTTATGAACCAGTCAATAACAAATAAAGGTTCTCACGTCATAACAATATTGAATAACCTTCGGGTCATTTATTTCATTTATTTATTTGATACCCTGGGAAACTCTAATAGAAACGTCCAATATTATCGAAGCGCAATTCTGATTATGGCAGTTAATAAAATAAAAAGCCAATCAATTTATTGTTCTGTTGCATTTCAATCAAACTGTCCGATTCCAAATAATGTAAGATTTGATAGAAAACGCAAATTGCATGTACGGCCTATTAGCGATCTGATTGAAAATTTAATAAACCGCTCGTAACTTGAAGGTCACTGGTTCAAATACAAAGTACGTTTCGGCTTTTATATATTGGCCTAATCGACCAAGCAAATATTCTTGAAATAAAATTAGTTAAAAAGCGTCGGTTCATAATCCTATGCACCTTACATTAAAAAGCTTTCCGTGCACAGTAAACTATATTTTGTCATTTCTGTTCGGATGTTTAATCGATTGAGACAATTTATGTTCACTTCGTCCAATGTCCTTGGGAAAGGCATGAATCCATCTATCACTACAGCTATATGTAAAACAGTTCGGTAAGTAGTAATGTGATATGTGGAGTACAAGCAGAGGATGGTTGGAGCCGTAGCCAGCGTAAGGGCACTACATTTAATTTTTCCAGATTTTATTTTAAAATGTAGAAAGAAAAGAGAAATGTGCATCGTCCATTTCTATAATCATAGTAGTAATGATCTCTATCAAGGTATTTCATTGTGCAAGTAATTTGTGGGAAGGTGGAATGCCCATGTGGTGATTTACTCTTTACCAAGTACAAGGCACTGGGCACACAGAGATTTGGATCTCTGCAACTTGATTTCCAACTGATACTAACTTCATAGTGACCCACATTATACCACACGCTTTCTAAACGATACAATCATTAACCTTTTACAGGGCAGCCCTAAAACTATTTTAGATATCCAAACAACGTTTATGTATGTTAAACTAGACCTAATTACAAGATATTTTCGGTTGCAAGTTTTCTGAAATGTTTTTGTTTATGGGGAGCAAAACCCCCTCTGATGAAGTGATCATATATGGTGCCTCGCCCCAAAAGTGACCAAAAATGGGAAATATAAAACAATTAAAAATTAAAGTAGAAAGTTAAATAAAACATAGAATTAAAGAATAACATTCAATAAAATAAATAGATACACAAAATTGAAATTGACAAAACAAATAACACCTCCGGGTTGATTTTAAAATTGTATTGTGCGAAAAAACAGGCTAATTTAATGGTGTGTGGTATGCCCCAAAACAGTTTCTGTCTTGACATTGGTGCTGATCTATTTCTTGTATTTTGGAGTTCAATCACGAAAGTCAATTTCAGGGAAGGGAAGGCAGCGTAAACTGAAGAAAGAAATAATCTTTCACGGAATAGATATAGAATGTCAGTTTTACTTGGAACGTCGCGGTGTGTATTTTGATGCATTTACATCTGATTGTATCAGAAACGTATCACCTAGAAAGAATAACAAGCAGAAGGTAAGGGAGGAAAAGGCAATTGAAGAATTGAAAATTATTAAACGCAAAAAATATATATTTGTTTTAATTTGGCTCAGAAGATGCTTGTTATCATTTAATCATCTGTAATCACTGAAAATTGGCTGAAGCCCTGACGTTACTAGATGTGTTGTACTATTATTTGAGGATGAGTCTCTTAATCCTTTTTACCTCTTTATAGGGAACGCCTAAAATATTTTAGATATCAAAACAACGTTTGTGTATGTTAAACTAGACCTAATTACAAGATATCTTCGGTTGCAAGTTTTCTGAAATGTTTTTGTTTATGGGGAGCAAAACCCCTCTGATGAAGTGATCATATATAGATGAGTCGCCCAAAAAGTGACCAAAAATGGGAAAATATAAGAACATTCAAAATGTAAAGAATAACACCTCCTGGTTGATTTTAAAATTGTATTGTGTGGGCTAAAAACAGGCTAATTTAATGGTGTGTGGTATGCTTCAAACCAGTTTCTGTCTTTGTTCAAGCACAGGTGTACTTTGCAAAGCTTGCAGACCACATTGGTGCGGATTATGTTGTCTTTGTGGCTACAATATTTGCATGTGGCTGACGGGTCCTCGGGTGATCATATATAATCACTTGCACCATAAAGGGTTAAACAAGTGGTTTACTTTTGCTTAATATTTGTTTAATATTTCAGTTTTGCGTCATCTGCCTGTGAGAATACGTTTGTTTTTGTGTAAAGAAATGTCTGCTTTAAGTCTTTCTAAAGGGCATTCAAGACAAATGATTCGAACGGGATTCGAACCAAATCGTTCCATTAAATCGTCTTCCAAGTGTCTTGATCGATTCATCTACATCGAGCCGTTTTACCAACGTGCCACAATTCCTATTCTGCGATTCCCTGCTTTGAAGTGAGGTGTGAAAAAAGTTCAAGACAAGCTTTTTATTTTTTTTGGCAACTTGATACACGAGCAATTACCGAGATTTGTTTATTAATAACTTATACCCTTGTTACATACAACTAGTCTTCCCCGAAATATTTCTTATCGTCAGGTATTCTGGAATAAAGCACTTGTAGCCATTGAAATCAGGTAACAGATTTAGCATTCCGGTGCTAAATAGAGGAACGCCATTTATTACACCGACGGCCATTAAAAAAGAATTACGTAACTGATGAAACAACGTGTCTGTTTTTGTGGTTTCTTTATATAATATATATATACGTTTCTGTTCCAGAGGTGGAACAAGTAAGGGTTCCGTGATAACATAAAAATAGATGTTATCTGCGGATAACTGGAATAGAGAATCGGAAAATCTTCCTCTTTACATGATGATTGTTACCATGCCTAGGGATTGCACACTGAAAATCCTTTTCGTATTTTTAACAAACTTCACTCATAATATTTTCAGGCTATCTTCACGATTGAAACGGTGGTTCGTTAGTTTTTGGTACAAGGCCATAACCACTGATTCGCATCCAATTACTTTTCGGTGAAGAAATTACAATGAAACGATGAGATATTTTTTCAGCTATTTGTATCGGAAAAGAATAGAAAAGGATCAGAATCAACATTTAAGATCGAGAATCCTGTGGAATTAAGTAAAACAAGCAGCTTAGTAAAAGCGAAGATCAACAAAATATCTGACTCTTCACGAAACGACACAAACTGATAATGGATATTATTTGTTATTAAAATGTAGATAAAGGGACATTTCATAGACAATTAACAGAGGATTTCGAGTTCATAGATGCAACTGAAATAGAAAAAATTGTATTCTCTAAATTAATGTAAAATGCAACTAGATATATTTTTTAAAGGAAACGAAAAACCCATGTAAACGTAAAGACCATCGCACCACACACACACACATACACACACACACATACGCGCACGCGCACGCGCACATATCCTACCGTACAATGTCAGAGAAAAGTGTACTAATCCTTCTTTTCGACTTCCGGTCGGGAGAGGGGTAGGCAGAAAACAACCTTGTCTTAGCTAAAAATAAGCTAATAGATTTGGTTGTGTCAAAATGTATAGAAAAGGTACTCCCTTTTCCTTGGTCATGTACATTTTTATTTCAGCCAATCAGATCGGCAGACTAACCAAAACCGGTCTGGACAATTATTTAAAAAGCCTTCCTGCCTGTTACTTTATTACGAATTACCATTTTGAAGTATTACTATTACTACTACTGTGTGCAGGTGAATTGCTCCGCTTAAACCAGAGTAACCCTTTTACTTTTAATGTTATTCAACTGTTAACATACATTGGTTTAAGTTCGGCGCCGAACAAGAAAGACCAGTTGCAACAGAGGGATGTGTTGCAATTTGCAGTAAACTTTACAAAATACTTGACGATACTTCACAAGGTAAGCTTGACTTTTCTTTGCCTTTTCTTCTTGTCGGTCTGTTAACAAAATTAAGAATTGTTCGAGTTCGCTCGCTGACATTACCTCCGGTCTATCCCCACCCCGTTGGCCATTTTCTTAACTTAAAATATGACCCAAACCAGGTATAGAAAATGTTACAACATGGGCAGTTTAGAATAATGCTTCTACTAGAAAACATCAGGAAACAACCTGCTCTTCTTTCAGTTAAACGAGAATGATAGTTGAAAAGTCCTCGAGATTGTAATAAAGAACTTTCGTTCATATATTTTTCAATGTGTACTCTTCACAAATGCCATCCTTTAACTGTCTCTTCGGGTGTGATAGTGAAAACGTCTGGGTTCCTGGCGTCATCAGTACTGGAGTAGATTGATTTCACTATCTTTAGAGGTTCTGTTTATTTCATGTGACCTATTTCAAATAATATGCAAAGAAGATTAGTATCATACTCTTGACTCCACTTCAGACATATCGGCATATCTACACGATTAAGCATCAGGTATTTAAAAACAAATTATGAATCGGCAATTCTAATAAGACTTGGTTGGCCGTTTAATAAGGAATTTCACTTCCGATGTTTATAGACCATTTTACGTTCGCTTTTCTCGTTTCCATATTGTCGTACCATTCCAATGGTTCTGGCATTTCGGTTGTAATTGTTATTGGTATCTGTAAAGTCAATCAGCTTGTGAGTGACTATTATTTGTAACTTGCTACCAAAAGCGGGTTTTGACTGGAAGAAGGAACACGAAGACACCACGATGTTTACAGCAGCACACCCGTGGTACTAATTAATCGGGTCCTTAGTCTCCACGTGTGTGCATTCTTTATTTCCGCTAGCGCGCACATGACTGAAACTCACTTCCGTCACTGCTTAGAGAATGGCAAGGAAGATAATTCTAGGTATTCTTGTATTTATTTAGCGTCGGTGCGACATAACAGTATCTAGTACGATTAAACTGGTTTATTTTGCTCACTCACATCTTTGTATTGATAGAATAATTTAGTTGAACAAATCACATTGAGTTGTTCTTTTATATTAAAAAGATCACTCTTTTATAAGTACTACTTCCCATTGAGACCTAGTGGTAGAGTGCTCGCCTCCAGTTCGGTAGGCCGTGGTTCAATCCACTACGGAGTCATACCAAAGACTTTAAAAATGGCGCTCAATGCCTGTCCACTAAGCACCCATCACAACGACTATGACTGAGGAGCCTCTATCCGAGGCTAATGGGTTATGGCCAAATCACGTTGCATACAGCGGTAAGATGCTCGAAGTTAAGTAGCGTCGAGCATGGTCAGTACCTAGATGGGTGACCATTGGGGAATATCATCTGTCATGAGCAGAATGAAGCTCCGAGAGGCCTGGCAAGCCGAAAGTTGGTCTTAGTGACAATTGTCTGTTTGTATGTTGCATACAACGGTAAGATGCTCGAAGTTAAGTAGCGTCGAGCATGGTCAGTACCTAGATGGGTGACCATTGGGGAATATCATCTGTCGTGAGCAGAATGAGGCTTCGAGAGGCCTGGCAAGCCGAAAGTTGGTCTTAGTGACAATTGCCTGTATGTATGTTAACCCGCGACACCCTTGATGACGGTAGAAACGGAGAAAGATGATACATATACACCTACTACTCATTGGAAAGCTGAGAATTCCGAGGAATAAAATCGATGAAGGAAAAGAGATTAAATGCTTATTGATTTATGAAAACAACATTTATTATTTTTATATTCTCAGCGTTATTATTCCCGTATCGGCTCGTCCTTTATTTTACACCTACTTGATACACACAATCGTTATTTTATGTTTTTGCCGTCTGGTTTCTGCCAATACAACATGTTGACAAAACCTTGAGAGCTTTCCAAATTCGAATCAGCATAAGAATTGGACAGACATTCTGTCTGCAAACCGGAAACGGGTTCGGCTCAGTCGTTTAAGTCATCATTTGCAGATACTTCTCTTTCTTAATACAAAAAAAGAAAACAGTGTTCGGAGTTAACATAACCCATAAAATGCAAATATTTTTTACATATCGATTCACAAACGAAAGATAGTTTTATGAAAAAAAAAGATATTTTTTGCATTTGTGAAATTTCACTCTGTTTGACGAGGGTGTGGCCAATGTACATTAGTATGCAGTAAACAGTCCTTATCAAAATGTCTTTCTAGTAGTGTTTGTAGCAGAAGTGCAGTATGGAGAGCGAAATAGTTTAGGCTGAACTTTGAATGTCTTTTAAATCTCCAATCTTTGGTAAACACACTGGAAAATGTTGAAATAGTGTTATATAGCCATCTCGCGGGAGGAAAATACTGAACTTGGAGAAAAAGGAAGGCTCGAAACTTGTTTATCAAAATATGAGGATATATTTTTATTTCATAAGATACATTGTGTCGTGGTGGAGAATGAAGAATGGGAGAGAGGTAACAAGAGCCAACAGACTGTTCCCAACAGGAGAACTGGCCTTGGGTATTCTCCCCAGCCTAGGCGTCCTGTGTATCTCTGCCTCTAAAGGGCACCTCTCTGTCGCATTGATCGGGTTTGAACGCCCACGCCGATTCCCCCATATGCAGTCAGGGTCAATATCCTGCCTACGAGCCCTGAACACCCGATGTGTCCGTTTCCGGTATAACTTTGTTGTCATCGATATCTTGTTTAGCTTTCAACACTTGTGGGGGTCAAATCTGTGCACGGCTGCCCAAATATCCAACATCTGGTTTATTTATTGGTTATTTATTGAAAAGAACTCTGAAGGAGCGGATTTTCTCAAACCAAAATAAAATAAAACGACCACGCCAAAAAGATTGATCACATCGCAGTTCACCATTAGTGGTGAGGAGATGGGAACCCAAACCGGACACGGCAAGGATAAAGAAACACCCGAATCCTACGTTATAACGGTTACCTCCTTTGAAATTAAAAACTTCTGTTTACCCCCATCACATTCAGGTATTACACATGAAAAGGTCCGAAGAATGGATCGGCCGAAACACAAACAATAAGGAGTTCAATCGTCCGAAGAATTATTTG
>VCCN01002735.1:3554458-3565444 GCA_006491835.1 Architeuthis dux | reverse complement strand
TATATATAAGCTTTCTTTTCGCTCCTTTCAAAGAAGATTCAGAGAATAACTGTAACGGATACATATCACACCTTTTCCTTGTGAACTAAAAATAAGATTAAACTCCGGTCATTAAGTAAAAGCAAACAAACAGACAAAAGAACGCATTTGTCTTGAACACTTCAGATAACTAGCCACACTACATCGAAATAACCACTTAGCCGGTAATACGATACACATTGCAGACTAAATGTCTGGGAAATTGATTCGAAGAAAATTAGTTCATTTAATGATTAATTGACTGGATTTAGATAGAACCTGTTACGAAGGCCTACTTTATTTTTGAAAGATTCTTGACAGAACAGTTTAATCTTTCTGTTGATGAGTGAAGAGAGATACATCCTTCGAAGAAGTAATTTGTTGTTGTCATTGACAACATGTACAATTAAACATCTAAAACCTGATTTACTAATAAGCTTAATTAATCTATAGCTTATAGGAAAGATAAAATAATGTTTTGCGGCAGAAAATCAACATCTGATGAAAAGAAAACTTGCATATAAAGGTTTCGTTCGACGAAACGATCGAGAACCTAAAAGTAAACAAAAAATGAATTCGAAACATTGCGATATTCAACTTAATAATTAATGAACATTTGTTCTCGTTTCTTTGGACTGGAATTTGGGTTGTTTTCTTTCTAGCAAAGCCAATAAGAAAAAACTAATTTTTTTCAAGTTTAATTAGGTTTTTAATTATTTCTCTGATCATTCGCAAATATTCAGTTTATAATATAATGTGTGTTTTATCATCATCTTCTTCCAATGTTGTTATTTAAGATTTAAAATTATTTTTCAGAAACTTCAATGTTTTTCTTCGTTTTTTTAACCTCTAAATGGTACAAAAAAAGGCAGTCGGCGAAAAGCCAAAGTCGGCAAAACTGAAGTTCGTCAAACAGGTTGTCTCCGAATCGTCCGCATGGACTGTGGGTCGGCGAAACGTTGTTCAACGAAACGACCGGACACAGCCACTGACTGACTATTACGGTAATTCTATTACTACTGCTACTAACAGTCATAGCTTACTACTACTATTGTTTACATACGTTGAGTTTACTATTCGCACTAAGCAATTATCTTAATATTATTGTTAATGAGGCGGAGTTAAGTTCTAAGGCAATCAATGTAGTCAAATAGATTAAACCTAGTTAATTTAACCCTCTTTGTGAACAATATGTAAATATTAATAAAACAAAATTAACATACAAAATACCTCACTTAACAAACCGTACGCAGACCTAAACAGACGAACTATACAGAAATAAAAACTAAAAACAAAAGTTACTACGAGCAGTTCCATCACTAAAAGCAAAGAAAATTACAATAAAAAATAACTTCCGTTTCCACCTCTTGTCTATTTTGAGAAAATAACTCCTCGAAAAGGCTTACCATACTTATTGCTTAAAAATAAAAATTGGATTAAAACAATTAGTGTGTATTCAAATAGTTCTTCGGACGATTGAAATCCTTCTTGTTGTTTGTGTTGTTACAACGACGTTTCGGCCGATCCATTCTTCGTCCTTCCTCAGGGGAATGTTAATGACCCTTCTCAAAATTATAGAAATACATTATTGTGTATTTTTGTAGTAAAGACCGAGAATGAAAACGTTCGTTTAATATCAACACTTAACAATCCTGTATGCAGGTCAGAGCTGGTAATAGGCCCAGGCCAGATGAGAAATATAGGCCCCATTTCAAACTGCTCATTAAGTATTTTTGTATTCAGTGCTAAATACATACGATTTGTGTATGTTTATATATATGTACATGAAATCAAATGCTGGATAATTTTATATCCGACAGAATATGATAATTATAAAGACATTAGTTGAGAATTTACGGTTTAGGCCGCACGTGTAGCCGGACAAATATAGGTTCTCAACTAATAAATGTCTTTATAATTATCAAACATGTACATGTACATAAACATAGATAAATGCATGTACATGTTTAGCACTGTTTATGTGTATTAGAGGCCCAGCTATTGTAAGCACTCTGACTTCACATCGCCCCCTCTTGTTACGCTTCTGGAGTGCCCCCCCACCACCACCACCACGAAATCGTAGACCTATGCCAACTGGCTCACCTGGCCCCCTCTGCCTGAGCTTGTCTGTAAGAATCGATGTGATATAGAAACGCATTCATCCTTCCTATTCAATTCATTTGTTAAGGGAAAAGCTCTCCTCGGGGATGCAATGATCAGATTAGATAACAATGGTTATAGTTTAAACGAAAATATCCTTTTGTCACGTAGTATGGACATACATACTTAACACAGGGATCGGTATTTCTCACATATCCACTGAAGGTATGCCTGATATATTGTGAAATTGGACACAAGCCATAGAATGTGTTTAAGACCCAGTAACGCATATTTTATTCAGAGGTAAGTACCCTGCTGTTGTCGTTAACTCTTTTATTTTTCGCATAGAAGATATCCGGGAAGCCTTGTCTGTAGTGTCTCTATTTGACTCATATCTATATTTCACTAAATTTCGTTCTGTCGGTCCCCATTGTCTGAACAAAGCCTTTTCAGTTCCAGTAGCACACATGGACGATAACTGAAGCTCTTCATGCAACATTATTCTTACATATTATCACAGAATAATCTTAAACATTAAACTTTTCGTTTGGAAATATTTACATCCGAATAGCAACAAAGATTAGGAATCAAATCTTATGTTGAAGTAAAATTCTAGATTTCTACATTCCTAACAGCGTGTATTCATATGACTAACCCACATCATGTTTTACTTTTGACGTTTTTCAGATACATTCGATGACAATACCATCGACCAGTCACTCACAAACTCTGGTTTTGTTAGACTAAAAATATTCACTGAAGCTGATGTTTGTTAAAAGTATGATCAGAAATCTTAATCTTTTGAGAAAGTGTTTTTAGAGAAAAGTTCTTGATAGAAAAGTTCTTGAGAGAAAAAATGTAAAATGTACTAATACTTATAACAAACATTATAAATTACTTCAATTCTCTTCCTAATGATATTTTACTTTTTGAAACAGCTTGAACCATACAACATTACCCCGTGAATCAAATCCATACACACATATGGATGGATGGCTTATGAAGTTAGCGTCTTTGTAATGCTAAGAGAAAACCATTTTGTAAAATGTTTGGGCTGTAAATGTGAAATGAAATCATCTGCTCGGTATTCTCACTTTGAATTAAGATTTTGTGACTTGGTGTCAGAATAGTTGGGTCGATGTCATTCACTGCAATTTGATTTAATTTGATAAAAGTGTTATGATATACTACCACGAAAAGGTTATTCGAGGTCAATACCTGTGCGGAAAGGGAAGTGACCCGGTCACCTTAGCATATGCGTAGGTGTCCAAAAACAGGATGTGGAAACCGGAAATGACACAAGCGTGGGCGTTCGAAATCCATAAAGCTCAGAGAGACCCGAACAGAGATCTAAGCAGCCAGGAGGCAGACCGCCTAGGGCTGGGAAGGCATGACCAATTTCCCCTGTTGGGAACGGTCTCATATAACGAGTGAAAAAAAACATGGCTGCTAATTGTGTCAAATCTGTGCATTCCCACGAGAAACTATCAGGAGTAGAATGTTTAAAAAATGGTTAGTAGCCGCTCAGTAGACATATACATGTGTTCGTGTGTATTCTGGATTTGTCTGCTAAGATATTTCAAATCAACCAACAATGATTTAATCATCCCTATATAATTGATGATTTTGCGGACCAGATCCGCACAGGACTGAAATATAGTAAAACTAGAAAGCAACCCAGAGGGTAACGCCATTGCCAGGAGATATAATTGTGCATGGATCCACCCCAAAATCCAATAATTACTTCCATAGCCTATTATTCACCATTCCACAACATTGGAATTCCTTGAGAACTGTTGGGGATATTGTGTGGACAGACATGACATTACCTCTTCATTAACCCTTTGCCAACCATTCCACGACATTTCATTGAAGTCCATTGAGAACTTTCAGAGACGGAAAGACAGACGGACGAGACCGAATACATATACCTCTTCAACTTCGTAAGGTAAGAGGTAGAGAACGCAAAACACAAGAATCACTACAAAATGATCTGGAATATTTATTTATTGCTCAAACCAGTTCAAAATATGTTAAGCAAACAAAGTACCACATATGTCCGATGAAAAAACAATTTCTGTGGATTCAAAGAGCCAATTTGGTCTGGTCTGTAAATTATAAATGTGACTAAATCTTAATTATAGTCAATTTTGTTAAACCACCTTGCTCAAATCTATAAAATATCATGACTGGACGTGACTAATGCCTATCAAATGGTTCTATGATACGATGTGTATTTTACAGACCAGATCTGAGTAACAACAATTCAAATAAAACTATCGTTTGTTGACTAGTTCATTGACTAAACCCTGTCTGTAACTATTGGAATTAGCACCAGATTTCTCCATATATCCGACACGCTATGACAGCTCATTCAATATCTTCATCTTGCTCTTCTGATTCCAGGTCACCTAAGTCTTCTTGGTTTTCACAATTCTCACAAAGGCGCATCTCTGTACACATAAGCATATTCTTATGACATTTTCACCCCTGTGTATTGCACCAATTGTTGCACGTTCATAAACTCAGGTCAATGACTGCCTCAGGAGCCGGGAGTCTGGCATGAATATATCATCCTTAATTTCCCAAATATTGGATATTTAGGCAGCCGTAGGCGGGGGTCACAGATTTGACACCCACATTTTTTAAAAGTTATAAACAGGATATCGATGAAAGCCTCAAACTGCAAGGTGTCCAGTACCGGAAACAGACACACCAGATGTTCAAAAGTCATAAACAGGATATTGACTAAACCCTGACTGCAGATGGCGGGCTGGAAAATAAGTGCGGGCGTTCGTACCCGATAAAAGCGACACAGAGGCCCTTGGAAAAGCAGCGAGACGCCCTCAGGAAGCAGAGGCCTGGGAAGACATAAGACCAGCTTCCCTGTTTGGAACAGTCTGTCGGCTCTCATTATCTCTCTCCCACTCTTCATTCTCCGCTACGGCACACTGTATTTGATGCAAATACAAAATATATCATCATATCTTTATAAACCAAGTTTCAAGTCCTCCTTTTTCTCGGAGATGGATATACAACATAACCATAATTAGTTGTATCAGGCGATTGTGGTTTCTGAAGATGGGAACCTTTCCATATTAAGCACATTAGCTGACATCGGAGAATCTTAAATCTGGGCACAGCTGGCACAGGGGAAGCTTGCCAGAGTCTTGAAATCTACTGTATAAGTTCCACCTTGCTTGAACCAAATTCAGCTGATATTGCGGTTATAAACTGCAGTACAAGTTAACTACGAATTATGAACTGTCAAGGGATTATATTGGGGTTATAAACTGCAGTACAAGTTAACTACGAATTATGAACTGTCAAGGGATTCTTTGGCCAGATTATCTACATCTTCATTTTCTCCGAGGACTTGGAATGCTTGAATAACATCATTATTTGCAGCCATGAACGCTTTCCAGCATGTCAATTTAGACAGACAGTAAATGCATGGAAACCCAGTATTTTCCCATACATTTATGCATACGCTCATGACTGTTCACACGATATCTCCAAAGGTTCTCAATGAATTCCAATGGTATTTTGTGGAAGAAGTGATTGGATTTTTGGGTGGATCCATGCAAAATTACCTCCCCAGGCAATGATCTTTTCTCTAAGGATCTGGTCTTCAAAATACACACCGGGCCATAGAAAAAAGTGGCGACGTATTTCTTTTGAAAGATTTTCTCATTAGGTTTCATAAAAACCTTACTCCGTGCTTCTAATAAAAAGTTCCCACGGGACCCCAGTAGAGCTACATTTCAACCCACATTATAATCTGAACGTCAGCGGCATTGGATTTATTGTTGACAAACGGCGCAATACAACCGAATTACGTTATGTTGTCTTCTTGAATATTTTATAATAATGTCCATCATTGAAGTCTGGGAATTCGTCAGGTGCTGATTTCTGAAAACCCTCTGCTGAGCTTCCCGATTCTCTGTCCGAATATTATCATCGTAGCCATCCTTTATCAAATCTAACCCATTTGCAAACAATACAAACAATGTACTTAAATACTGACGCAAAAAATTAAAATTAAAATAACATTCTCTTAATTCCTCTGCAACAAGTAATCTTTGAGATTATAACAGATTATCAAAAAAGGAGAATTAAGCATACACATGATAAAGTCATTACTTGAGAAGACGAATTGATTTCGTATTATTAAACATTGATTTTTCGAAAGCGTATTTGTGAAAATAAAACTTAGCGGATTTGTATGCATTGTTCTTGGGTTGAGTCAAAAAGAGAACGATGCTCCCCCCTCTCCTCTCTCATAAATATATTTAAAGTATTAAAATTACTAGACGTGCAAAGTATATCTATATACACTCATACACACACTACGGTCACAGACTATCAGTAAATGTACTAAACAATACTAAAACCCTTCACTTCAACCCTTGGAAATCATATTTGTTGTAAGCCAACGCTATTTTTCATCGTGGCTGTTATTGTGAATGCTTGCTTTTATTAATGGTGACTTACACAGGCAACGACTCGTGCCATATTTTCTGTTTTAAGGATTTAAATAATAATAAATCGATCTAAATAATATTATACCTGGAGACTTCATAAAACAGTTTCTGGCACATAAGGTATGCTTCATTGAATATTCCTTTTTTGACGCCTTTTTGCGATAGTACATCTGCAACAATTTTACTGAAAATCGATCTTAAAACGTCAACAATCAAGTAAACTTGCGTAACTCTTGGTGTTGTACAGCCTTCTTGGACTTGGAGAAAAAGGAAGGCTCGAACGTGGTTTATAAAAATATGATGATATATTTTTATTTCATAAGATACATTGTGTCGTGGCGGAGAATGATGAGTGGGAGAGAGATAATGACATTTCTAGCAGGGAAACTGGTCCCGTGCTCCCAAGCCCAGCTGCTCTCTGCCTCTCTTTTTAATGAGGGTTACTGTGTGCCTTTTATGAGGTTCGAACTCGGGTTTTCCAGCCACCACCTGTAAGCAGTCGATATCCTGTTTATAACTTTCAACACATGTGGGGGTCAAATCTGTGACCCCCGCCCACGGCTACCTAAATATCCAACATTAGTATAGATAACGTAGCTTATCTTTTTTGTTCAATGGTTCCTCAATCACAGTTCTTTGAGAAAAGCTGAAATTTATTGCGGTCAATATTTTAAAAAGGTTTTGTGATGTCTTTCATTAAAAGATGATTCGTTGCCGGTTGAGTATTCTTTCCAGACTTATCTAGAGCAATGGAGAATGTAGGAGACGATTTTGAATTTAAACGGAGTAACGTTGAAAGAAAATACAATAGGAAATCAATACACCCATGAGAAGCTGCAGACTAGTTTTTCTTTGAAACTATACTGGGTTATGAACAATGGATTTCTTGGCTTCACGTTTCACAGAGATCAGCGGTCTAGACGTCTTACCAAGAAAAGAAATATTAGCTATTGTATAGATTATGTTTTTATCTCAACTCAATAAAGCTAGAGAAAGACCACGACTGCGAAATAAAACGACGCATAACGATAGGTTGGAAAGCATTTGGCATGAATAGACATTCTGAAGAGCACCTTGCCAATATGCTCAAAGCGTAAAGTATACAACGGTTGCATAATACCAGCCATGACTTACGGATGCGAAACATGGAAATTAACAAAACGAGCTGAAAACCAACTCAGAATAGCACAGACCCATGGAAAGAGCAATGATAGGGATAAAGCATAGATAGGATCAACATGGATCAGGGGAGGACTTGAGCGAAAGATATTATACAAATAATTAAACAGCAGAAATGGAGAAGGGTTGGTCACCTAGCAAGAAGAAATGACAATAGATGGGGTGAAAAGACTAACTGACTGGTGCCCATGGGACAGTAAACGCAGTAGGAAAGGACCAGGCACAAGATGGATGGACGAGATAGAAAGGTTTGCCGGTAAGACGTGGCAAAGGTTAGCACACGATAGGTCGTCATGGAAGGAGATGGGAAAGGACTTATAGCGGCTGCTGCTGATGATGATGATAATAATATGCAGCTTTGATGAAGACGCCAACAACACAATCGCTATTCAAACTTGATGTTTTCATGTATTATTAGGATTTATGTTGTAGTTGGTCATTAGAATTCGCCTAGCACATATTTCTGACACCATTCTTTTGGCCGCAACATACCAGTTCAAGAGGATCACGTAATTAAGAGTCAAGATTTGGTCTTAGATGTGATGACAAGGGAGCGGGCGAAATTGTAAACTTGCCTCTAATTACCCACCCCCCCTTTTTATACAAAGTGTTAATAGGTTTCAGTGCCACGAATTAGAAGACTGGCTGTTGAAGTCTCTTGTTAGCACTAATAGAATGGTAAGCTTAATTAGTATCTGTCCATTGTTTGACTCCTGGGGTGGAAGGTTTCCAGTGCCATGGGTCCAAAGTACTATAGCCGACAATCACAAACTGGCCAGGGGGGCATTAACTGCTAACATTGTCTTACTTGCACTGGTATCCATATGGTGTTAACATCTACACTGGGTTAGCTTATTTAGTTGACAAACACCTCTTTATGGCTCATTATACCTACGGGACTTTCTAACGTTCTTCCGTGTCTACTCTATTGATCTCATTCTGTAGGGGGTCAGGATGAAGTCTGAGTTTCAAAAGGAAGCCGATTTCTCTCTTTTAAGACTACATGGGATGTACTATATTTGGTCATATGTCTTCTCTATGGGGAACTAACCTTATCGAGAAGAGTGCATAGTGTCGTTTTGCTATGAAAGCTATTCTGATATAAGTTTCTTATTTAGGGAAGCAGCACTGTTCAGTTTTTTTGTTGTACTCAATATGTTTCCGTTATGTTTTAGCCCATCCAGAATTCTTTTAAATACATGCTATGTGTATATGGTTTAATTCATAAAGTATGACGTTAGGGATATTAATGAGTTTAGGACCGGTGTTGAACGGAAGAAACCACACCCTTCTTCGCGTAAGAAAGGGTAGTTGGATTGACAGTGTTAGTATACATCCGTATATGTTGTTTTCTTTTATGTATGTGGATATCTTAACCCCATATTCTGTGCGAACTGGTAGAGGATTCAGAAAGCAAGTTTGTTTTCCATGGTGAACCGTATTGACGGTTTGATGGAATTCAAATTATCCAATTGTGTTTGGATTCAGAAAGTGAAGGTTTCTTCTACATATCTCAGCTAGAGTCTAGGTGTTCTATATATACAGACTGCCAAAAGTTCTATAAGGTTGTTCATTGGAATGCTGGTACATTACTGTTAACACTTTGTTGAACAAATTAACAACATCTAAGTTAACCTTTGGGGGCGCCTGGATGGCTTTTTTTTTAGAAACATTTTGGTCGAAATTTGAAGATTTTCCTGAAAATAAATTGATTATATCCACCAGAAACCGGGTCAATGAATAACAGGCATAGCTTCAAAAGCTGATTATCAGGCCTATTGGGAATACCTTTCTGGCGAATATTCGTATGGGAGTTTGCTGTGGTCTTGAGTTAGTTTTCTATGTTTTAAGGGAAAGTGGTTTTTGAATATTTTCATTTTTCTCTTGTTGGGAATGGGTCTTTTTTTCAATTTACACCCTTCAGTTAGATTGTTTAGTTTTTAAAAAAAAATCCGATTTGTTCAAAACAACTGTGGAATTGTTCTTGTCAGCTGATATGATGGTATAACTAGTTTTCTTTAGAGATGTTCTATTGCTTGTCTCACTTCCCATCTTGGCTCTCTTGTCTCTTGTTTGGGTATATCATTATCTCTGAATAAGTGACTTTCATAGTGGATTTTGCCAAGTTGAATACTTTGTAGAGTATATATTCTTCTGAATAACCGAGTTGTCGGTCGATGAAATTGACCACTGTTTTATTTTGCTGCTTTCATTATATAGTCTTATTCCAAATGAAATAATAAAACCGGTTCTTCTTAGAAACAACTCAATTTTCATTTATTTACACCAACGTAATCGACAAAATAATGTTCAACTTCTTTATGTGTGTGTAGTATTTGTGTAAGTATTTGTGTAAGTATTTGTACGATTGTTTTCTTTTTAATAAACTGTTCAATTAATGCACAACTAAATCTGTTATTGATTCCTCAGGCAGAATATTTGGACATTTTTAGAATTAATAAGACTGCATATTTTAAAGTACAAAAAAAGCAAATGAGGAAAAAACATAAATGGCGAAACTGTAACGAGATAAAAACAAAAACGTAAATATTTATGATTTATGTCTGCAACTGTTCTTTGTAAAGGCCTGTTGCCAGACAATCTCTTAATCGCATTGCGGGTTAATTGTGAGTCATTACAAAACAGCAGTGAATACAAGAGTGGTAAAAATGGAAGAGAGATTCACAAAATTTAAGCCTGTGGGATTTTGCAATAACTTAGTAATACCAATAAGTCACAACATCTCAGAATATTAATCTTTTAATCCTTACAATTTTAAGGTATTCAATCAAATAGAAACGTAAATACAAATAAATAATAGTACTAAATCTATTTATTTAATGAACAGGGTGAACTTTTCTATTTGTTTCTCTGCCGTTACAATTGACTCTTCCACTTAAATGTAACAGTTTTGCTGATAGAACTATCTCCTACACATCACTCGAAACAATGGACTTTTCTACTTAAACAAGTTCAGTCATTTTTTAATGAAACCTCAGATGAGATCGATAAGACGTAAACATGTATTTATACATCTTTGAAGTAAAGTAGTGAACTATTACGTCTTAAAGTAAGAGAATGTGAAGAAACGGCTTGATCTCCTCAGAAACACGGGTAGATATTTTACCGAATGTATTATGGCCTGCAGTATAAATTCCCTGAAACAGGTCCATGGATGATCCCCTATATTAAGTGTGATCTACAT
>VCCN01002735.1:3436155-3447032 GCA_006491835.1 Architeuthis dux | reverse complement strand
AAGGAAAGGGGTTAGTTAGACGCGCACTTAGATAAAATTAGATATCTCATATTTTATGACGTTTTTAGCGAAATGCTTTTAACGGTTTTATTGAAATGGAGAAAAAGAATCATAGAACGGAGTTGGAAAGCACTAAATATTTCTGGCGCAAAATAAATTTGTTTGGTTTGTCTTTGTTGTAACTATTTTATTTTAAAATAGTTCATCATCATCATCAGCAACAGCAGCATCATCAGCAGCAGCTATTTAACCCTTTATAGAGCACACCTAAAAATATTTTAGATATCAAAACAACCTGTTTGTATGTTAAACTAAACCTAATTACAGGATCTTTTTGTTTATGGGGGCAAAACCACCTCTGATGAAGTGATCATATGTGGTGCCTCGCCCAAAAAGTGAACAAACATGGAAGATATAAAATAATTAAAAATTGAAGTAGAAAGTTAAATAAAACATAACATTAAAGAATAACATTCAATAAAATAAACAGATACAGAAAATTGATATTGACAAAAGAAATAACACCTCCGGGTTGATTTTAAAATTGTATTGTGAAGGTCAAAAACAGGCTAATTTAATGGGGTGTGTATGCCTCAAAACAGTTTCTGTCTTTTTCAAGCGTACTTTGCAAAGCTTGCAGTCTACAGTGGTGCGGATTATGTTGTCTTTGTGGCTACAATATTTGCAAGTGGCTAACGGGTCCTCAGGTGATCATATATAGTCACCTGACCCATAAAGGGTTAAAGTCTGTTGTTGAACATTGGCTTTCCTCGAGGTCTGCTAGTTTTTCATTACCTTCTGAGCCATACGGTACTATAACACTCTAGATTTATCCAGACACCATCTTACTTTTTGACAGCTACAATGTCTCCCATATTCTCGATGGATCCAGTTGTGAGTCCAGCAGTTGTCTGATTCTCTTGTAACATGGTCTGCCAATTGCCGTTTAACTTTGTTAATAGTTGATAGGATATCGTTAACATCTGTTTTTTCTCTAATATATTGTGCTGTTTTGAGATCTTTCTATGACATGTTTAGCTTGATTCTTTCTGGGCACGTCGCATTGTTCTCAGTTTGAGAGACGATTTCTTGATTGAGTTCCATGTCTCAGTTCGGTAGGTGCACTTGTTGTAGACCATTCTTTTTAAGGCCAATCTTGGGATCTTATTCTTGACAATCGAAATTGCTCTGCCTAAGGTTTGCCAGCCTAGGATGATTCTTCACTTAATTTCTTCTTCTGTTACGCATTCCATGGGAATTCGTTAACCCGGGTAGATATAGTAATCTACTTTCTTCATCTCTACGTTTTCAATTTTGAAGCGTACGTGGAGACCAACTTTCTTGCTTTCTTCACGCAGCTCAGTTAGCATTGTTTGGAGATCATAAATGTTTTCGGCAAAAACGATTATGTTGTCAACCAATCTGAGGTGACTTCGGTATCCGCCATCTATTTTAATTCCTTTCTTTATCCAATGCAAGTTTTTGAAGACCATCTCGAGGCAAGCTGCAAATAGTTTGGGTGAACTGGT
The DNA here is from genome assembly GCA_006491835.1 of Architeuthis dux. Classification (NCBI taxonomy): domain Eukaryota; kingdom Metazoa; phylum Mollusca; class Cephalopoda; order Oegopsida; family Architeuthidae; genus Architeuthis; species Architeuthis dux. The sequence goes on along the minus strand of VCCN01002735.1, from coordinate 3,445,503 downwards.
GCCACCTTGTCTTTTTCGAGATTGAAGAGCTTTCAATCTTGTCTGAAAAAGGAGCTGCTGTATTCGTAGATGTGTTGTAGAAGTTAAACATACACGGGTTTGCTTAATTTGCCATCAGCCATGAAATGGTTGCATGGGTAATCCGCGTAGGTAGGGATCGGGTCAACCTTAAGAATATGAAGTCTGCTTGATGCCCACCCAGTGTGTTTGTCTCTTAATAATGACAAATTAAACTAGATCAGCGTTTATCAAATTGTTGGACCCTCTTTACGAGCATATATTTCATCAGCACCCCCATAAAATCAGTCAAAAATGGTACAGTAAAAATTAAATATTTTGTTTTCAAATTTAAGCATTTATTTTATAACCTATAATTGTAGAGGTGTATCTAAACGTACATGAGGTAGGAGGCATCGATTGGTATACTTTGACCCTTGCTCCCCACTCAGCGCCCTTGTCTTTCAACACCCCTACCGCCCCATGCCTTCCAGCGCCCCATTGAGTCTTCCAGTACCCCACCTCCCCAACATGGTGGTAGCTCCCACCTTGAGAATCACTGGGCGAGTCTTTAAGGATAATGCCTTGATTTAGCCAATCAAAGTCAAAGACATTGGACCGCCAAAATATCTCACACTTGGGAGAATTTCTCTGCATCCTGGCTTTCAATCCACAACCCGATGAGGCAACTCAGCAGAGGAGGAGTGTTGTTAACTATTCTGTAATTCTATTCTGAGACCTGCATGGAAGTCTTATGAAACGGGTCAGTTGCATGTTTATAGTTAGAGGTGTATCCACGAAGCCGGTGCATCGCCAAGAGGGGCTTGGACGGCCCTGGAGAGGACCCAAGAGATTCTTGTATAGAGCTGTGTATCAAAACCTTTAAGTCGATACGATATGTTCATTAATAGAATAGGTTGACTCTACCGGTGGATATATATATATATATATAGTGTGGCGTGCTAAAAGGGTTATAACAGATGAACACAGGAAAAGGACGAAGCTGTTTGTGTTGTGGTTAGGGGGGGCAGCTTTGCACCGTTATACAATGCCTCTCAGAGGTCCTGGTTGTATCCAGAATTACCATCAGCAAATTCTACTCATTTCTTAGAATATCAAAATCATAATGCCTGCTGTCATATCTTGGTTGACATTCTTTTCTCCGAGATTGCTTTAGGTGCATGCCGTACAAAGGTATTAATATCTTCGGGATTAACAGTTCAGTTGCACAGAAATATTTTCTGAAAATTAAGTATCTATTTTATATCTCTTCTATATGTCTGACACTTTCTGAATAATCTAATCTACTACATTAATCAAAATGTCGTATCTTTATAATTTAAGAATACAAGAGGAAGTAACTCATATATTCAAATAAATCAACACTTACTGTTTTAATTGCTAACTAACAGATTTAAGAGATTAATTACGAGCTATGAACAGACACCAAAATAAGAATAAGCTTATATATATGGCCGGACAGAGCTGGCAATAGGCCCAGGCCAGACAGGAAATATTGGCCCCATTTCAAATTGCTAATTTAGAATTTTTGTAATCAGTGCTAAATACACATGATCTGTGTATGGTATATGCATGTACATGTAGCGTATACGATGTACTTTTGTATGGTATATACATGTACATGTAGCGTGTACGATGTACAAGTAACAGAAGAGAATAAAAGAACTAGACATATTTTTCTTTAAAGTAATGGCACACAGTAGACCCGTTCAAGATCATAGGACCATGCCACCTTGCTCACCTAGCCCCCACTCCTTTGCCCGGCCCTGTGTTCATATCGCTCTCTCTCTCTGTTCATATAGAGAGAGAAGGAGAGAAAGATGGTAGTGAGAGGGAAATACGTTTTTGAACAACGTTCCGTGCAGCAGACAAATCGGTTTAACTACAAATCGGTTTGAGCAAAAAGGATCCTCAAAGGAATATTCTCTGTGCAAAATTTGCGTCCACCGATTTTCAGTTTAAAACTTCGTTAATATTTTACGAAATAACCTTTAAAAATATAGTAAAAGAATATAATGAGAACCGGAGTCTCATAATTATTCTAGAAAATGTTTTTATTTCAAAGATAGTAATAGTCATAATTACTCATCTGACACGTATATCAGTCGATAGATACATAGTATCTATGTAGCCACTGGGGTCTGTTTTGTGGCTGGCGTAGTTGTGTATTTCCTCCTAGATCAGTGATCGGTTTTCGAGACCTGGTATAAGCCAGTATTTTAAATGCTGATCTTCGGGGCAAAAAACGCTCTCACACTCAGAAAATAGACGCAACCCAATTCTTATTTGGCCCTATGCCTGACTAATGTAAGATGGTCAATATAGCTATTAATGTATATTTATTTTTTACATATTTACATTCCCCACGCGTAACTGTCAATTCTTTTGAAATGTTTACATAAGTTATTTATTGAATAAATATGTTTGTGACTGTATATACGTTATTTGGCTGCCACACCTAAATGTAAGTCTATCATATTTGTCAATGTATCAGTTTATCATATAGATCTGCTTATCAGTATAGAAACATATTTGCTCACTGGACAGATACATGTGGATCATTCCATATGAAATCACTTAATATTTCTTAAGTCCCCATGGGCACAATCTTGGATTTTGATGACATTTCAGTAGGTGATACCTTTTTAAAGATATCTTTTTAAATAACATAGTCGTGCAGTGCCAAATTCGGCAAAACATGCTTGCGGCTCGCGACATGTTAATGCAAAGTTCAATTTCTCATTTCTGATCCGGTGCTTCAATCAAGCTGAAGATTTCAGGGTTGAATTTTCTCTGGAAAAGGTATCATCAAAATCTAAGATGGTGTCCATGGAACCACTAGGTGATTTGATATCGAATGACCCATGTATTTATCCTACATCCGACCTTTATCAAGCCTATTTAATACTTAAAACAATTAACTTAAAACTAGAATTTCGTGTTCGATTCCAGGTAAAGAGGCACAGCAAATTGTGCAATGGTAACCTATGATAAATACATGTATTAGACTTTTCACATCTACGCTGTCCAACTCTGTTTAATTCTTTTCTCAAATGTTCATATAAAGTCCCCAAAAGGCCATAAAGATAGAAGGAGATACTTTAGAAGAGGTCGATGAATACATCTAGGACAGGTACTAAAGCTAGAGAAAGACCATGACTGCGAAATAAAACGTCGCATAACGATAGTTTGGAAAGCATTCGGAATGAATAGAGTCATTCTGAAGAGCACCTTGTCAATGTGTTTAAGGCGTAAAGTATACAACAGCTACATAATACCAGTCATGACTTACGGATGCAAACGATGGAAAAACGAGCTGAAAACCAACTTAGAATAGCCATGGAAAGAGCAATGCTAGGGATAACTCTAAGAGATAGAAAAAGATCAACATGGATCAGAGGGAGGATTAGAGTGAAAGATATTATACAAATAATTAAGCAGCAAAAATGGAAATGGGCTGGTCAACTAGCAAGAACAAATGACAATCCATTTGTTCCTCGTGGAAAATATCTGTTTGCAGGTCTGAATTGGCACACTTGATGTCAGATCTTTCTAACCAAAGCCGGGATATCTGTCTCGATAGTCATAGCATCGTTAAAAAATGTCAACAAAGTAGTCATTCGGTACAAGTAGAATCTAAGATATCTTTGTGGCAAAAATATCTTACAGACACGGGCAAGCTCACATATACATCTATGTCTAGCAAATATCAATATTCCAGTTGTTCTCCATCGTCCTTACAATCAATAATCTTTTTGTGCATTAGGATATACTTATCTCAGTCTGCTCCTAATCTATATATCGATCTGTTGCAGACTGTTTATTATCCATCGCTTATTATCTACTCTTTACCTACCAACATTTTGTACTTAGGAATATGACACTATGTCTTCATTCGAGTTGGAAACCTTCTGTAAGTTGTATGTGGTGTGAGTGCGCATCTATCTCTATCTCAGTATCCATTATGTAAAACAACCGGCTGTGTTTGTCACTGTGTCCACCCTTTAAACATTGGCACAACTCAACCAGATTTAGCATGCATACTCAATGGATCTAGGTGAATGTTCTAAAATATGTTTTGAGAAATACATTTTTTAAATGTTCTATTTACAATGTAACTATAATGCTAATCTGAACCCTTTCCTTCCCTTCAATATACGTATATACATCCCATTATTTATGATATCTAAATGCATCAGCCAAGTGCGGATGTCAACCCGATGTGGCTTCCACTTCTCAACAAACCTGAACCCGACAGGACACATAAACACCCGGGCCATGTGCTATAAGGGTTATCCCCTTTAAACATAACTTCTGTTTAACCCTTCACACTCGGATTTTACACTTGAAGAAGGCCGAAGAATGGATCGGCCGAAACGTCGTGTTTACAACACAAATAACAAGAAGAAGTTCAATCGTCCGAAGAACCATTTGAATCTAGTATATTATATCTCTATTCTATAAAAGAAAACTAGATGCATTTGTCACTGTGTCTCCTGTTAAACATTGGCGCAGCTCAACCAAATTTGGCATGCATAGTGTATGGACCTTGGGGGAATGTATTAAATTAAAATGTTTAAGGGTTTTAGAGGGGGTCTACAATGTAACTATAATGTTAAACCGAACCCCTACTTTCCGTTCAATATATATATACATTCTATTATTTATTGTATATAGTATATAAAACACCTGGCTGTGTTTGTCCTTGTGTCTCCCCCCCCATTAAACATTCGCGCAGCTCAACCAAATTTGGCACGAATTTGGCACGCATGCTCAATGGACCTAGGAGAATGTTTTAAAGTAAAAGTCTCGAGAAGAAAATTGTTTAGGGGTTTCCGAGAGGGTTTATATTTGCTAAAGCGAACACTTACTTTCCGTTCAATATACATATATACATAAACATACTAACTAGAAACCGCCCGAAATGTCAGGTTTCAGGTAGTTCATAATATATGTGCATGCATATAATTGTATATGTTTGTAGAAATGGTAGCAGATGACCAAGCAGACAGAAAAAAAGCACAAACAGAAACACGTAGTGTAATATATAGACTAGTACGTAGATACCGAGGAAAATATATAAAATATAGATAAATACATTGATTTACAGTTTAAAAATCTCACTTGTCATACACACATACACATATCTATATATCCATGAATAGATATCTTTATATATGTTATGCCAATATCTTTATATTTCCCAACAGTCAATCTCTAGTTCTATGTAAACAAAGATTTCTTTGCCAGGGCCTTGCAAACAAAAGCCTAATAAATTAGCTGTCAGTAGGGTTCAAACTGCTGACCCAGGACAACATTTTCTAGTATGATAAATGAGATGCAACACTTTTTTCATAAATATTAATATTCCAGGATGCTAATAACATGGTCGCGATTTTGTTCTGAGTAATCACTGATTCTAACGTAAAAGTCACCATTTTTTACGATCAAAGATCCGAAGAAAAGAATATTCGTCCGTATAAATCAGATTTAGCTCAACGCTATTGCAACAATCTGCTGTTCCTATTTGGTTCCAGTGTTGATGAACAATGACAACGTTCTGTCTGTTCTTTGTATGAAAGCTAAGTCTAGTAAAGAATATATGCAAGCGGTTAGCCTTTGTAAAACATCCGTCACTACTTTTCAAGAACACAATCACTAAAGGTGTTTCGTGATGGAGTCATTAGTTTCATTGTCGGTACTGCTCGTGGTCGAACCTTTCATAGAATCAATGCTTCGCAATCCTCAAAGGATGATGTAAACATGTATAGCACGATGCATTATTCTCAATGAACAATTTAAATGCTTGTAGCCCTCTCGACGTTTCATAAAGAAATTGGCTGGTAGAAGTATTTCTATATTGTGGAGCCATCAACATTGGACCTTTACACACCAGGGACACATGAGGATGAGCCTTGTGTCAGACTTTTCTGAGTGCTAGGGAATGTAAAACTGATTGAAATCGATGAAATATTTCTATTGTAAAGGCACACAAATATAGAAAATAAATAACGTCTCTGTACTGTTAATATGAAGTACTTGTAGTACGCATGCATGGGTTTCCATACCTACAACCGGAACCATATGATACGACCGGAAGTGGTAGCCATACTATAAAAGCTTATGATATACGACGTCATATTGTAACTGGTCCTTCTAGTTAAATAAAGCTTCTAGTTAAATAAATGTTCCAACAGTGTTCGTTTCATTACAGTCTCCTTTTTGTCAAAAACGTCTCTCATGTGTAAAACGTTAAAATGATGCCATACAACCTACGTTTACCAACAGAGTTCATCATTTCGTATCTGTGTTCACAGATTCAACATTGCTGACTAACCTTTCTCTTTCAGAAGAAAAGCTCAATTATATTTATTGATTGTTTGGGAAAAAACTAATGTTCACAAAGGCAATACTATCTTGTAGATTCTAGCTGAAGCTTTTATCCCAGTGTCCGTGAATTGCGAGTGGTACATTACAGATGGCAATATAAACGGACCATATTTGAAGCCTCGTATTATTACAGACACACAGACACACAGACAGATAATATTAACCGTTTTCTTTTTCAAAGTGTCATTTATTCATTGATGCACGCGTATGTTAAGTATTGTATCATCTGGTTTTCTATTCTGATGAAAAAAGCACTCTTTCTTTTCTAAAAGAATGTTCGAAGATAGCTTCCGCCGGAAGACACTAAACTGCCTTTTTTCTAGATTATCTTTTCAAGTCATTTTAGGTGAGACAATTCCGATCTGGAAAAGATAAATGGCAATTTTCAGAGCATAAGCTTCTCAGTAAAGTAGAATATTCCAACCGTTCTTGGCTTATTATTCCAATGGTGCATCCAGGGTCGCGTGGTCCACCTATTAAAGTCAGTACACTCAGAAGAGAATATTTAGATCTTATTTTCTTTTATAATTTTAACCATTCTCTTCTCTTTGTGACCATTTTTCGTGCTGCTGGGACAGTTTACGTAGCAAGTGGATGGTCGTCATAGATGTGTCAAATATCATGAAATGCAAAAATGTGACGGAAATAATCACAACATGCGTCTATGAGTTGACATTGCATACAGCCGGAGTGAGGAACGGTTACTGTTATTCTCAGATGGAGAAGCATTAATTGAATAGCGATTAAATGGTGACGATAAGTTGCTTTTTCAAGACTAGCAAAACGGAGACATTGAAACACATATGAACAGCAATGAGATAGTTATGAACATTTAGTGGAGAGGGAAGATATTTTGTAAAACCTTTCCAACAATGGGATGATCACTGCATGTAGTTTATTCGGACTATTTTCCTCGTCAGCGTTGCTCATTATTCCCAACGTTTTGACCTGGTACTCTCCGGTCTTATCAGGGTGTTCTTTCTTCTGCGATGTGGAAACTGGTTCCTACGACGCATTTCCCTTTTCCCTTTTCCCGTTGTCCTACCCCACTTGTCACGTCACGTCCAGTTTGTGTGCATTCCTACGTTTTGGGGGATTATCTTTCAAATCATGGTGGCGCACAGGTCAGGGGGTAGATAGTCCCCAACACATAGAGATACAAAGAACCGGGCGTGACAGGTAAGAGAGAACAAGAAGCATGCATTGCATGAACCAGTTTCCACATCCCAGAACGAAGAGCACTCGAAGAAGGCCGAAGGTTACACGACCGAAACGCAGACGAGGATAATCCGATTAACCCACATCCAGTGATTAAAAAACTGCGCCTATCATATTTCATATTTCAGACATGAATCGAAAGATCACTTTCGAATGGGGAACAAAAAGTGAAAACCTCGGTTAATTAAGGCAAAAGATGTGGCACCGGAGTCGCAGGGAACCAAATCTGGCCTGTGAGGAGGCGGGTGGTGACTGACAGAACTGGTGGGGGAGGGCTGACGGACAGAACTGGTGAGAGAGGGCTGACTGACAGAGAGCTGGTGGGAGAGGGCTTATGGACAGAGCTGGTGGGAGAGGGATGATGGACAGAACTGGTGGGAGAGGGCTGACTGACAGAGAGCTGGTGGGAGAGGGCTGACTGACAGAGAGCTGGTGGGAGGGGGATGATGGACAGAAGTGGTGGGAGAGGGCTGACTGACAGAGAGCTGGTGGGAGAGGGCTGATGGACAGAGAGCTGGTGGGAGGGGGATGATGGACAAAAGTGGTGGGAGAGGGCTGACTGACAGAGAGCTGGGGGATGCGATGTTTTGCTAACAGAAAAATGCTGCACAAGACGTAAAGAATACGTTGGCTCGGTAATTGTGAATGCCACGGTCACACAGTACACAAGCTCAATGATATCTCATTACCGACAGAATAACCTCACTTAAAAGTGCACGCATGCTCAGTAAGGTCCCCTCTAATTGGTTGTCGAGTTACACCAATACCAGCAACCGGTTTTTGAGATATTCAAAATGGCTGGATACTTTCCGGAACGAACTCGTAAAAATCATACATTTAAATAATCGATCGAAAATCATTGTAGTTTCTTTCTGTTCGGATTCGCACATTTTTACAATGACCGCTTTAAGATTATACTTTGCATAGTGTTTTAATTATATGAAAGTTCAACATTATTATATTAATCCACAACCTTTCCCCCCCAATTCAAATAAATAAGTTTAAACTCCAACATCTGAAAGAACATTCTCAGACAAGAACCTCAAATCTTGTCAGTTTTTGTATCCTGTCTGCTGGCGCGCCGTCTATGAACGAGAGTGGGTATTGCATCTGACAGTAGTTTTTTTAACACAGATTTCAGACTGATTAAGCAAAGCAATCGATTTTTCATTCTTTATTTTTAGATCTTACATTTCCATCGCTTCTGTTTTGTAATGTCAAGGACACTAAACACAGACACGAATATTTGTATTGTCCACTTCTAACAGCTGTTTGTATCAGTACACAGCTTCACCGAACAAAACATCACTATTAAGTTTACATTGGCGAATCAAACGTATTGCGAGAAATAGACCGATTTCTTTATTTTGCTGCTGAGAAATCAAATTCACCCACCTTGTAAAATTTGTTTAAAAAGTTTCAAAATACAAATGACATGGTGAGAAAATATTCGAGCTAAGGTTCCATTTTCATGTTGAGAATAATTAAATGGATCTGAACTCTCTAAAATAACATGTTATTTTAGAGAGTTCAGATCCATTTAATTATTCTCAATCTCTGGTTTGTAAGTGTGTGAGGTGGGAGTTACTTTTCTAGGAGGGGTCAATGTGTGGTGGTGGGGGGAGCTAGGGTGTTTGAGAATCTCTGGACTGATGGAGTTGCTGGCTGACTTTAGGGGGGGCGATGCTGATGGTGGCTGCTCTGAGAGATTATCTGTGTTGA
>VCCN01002735.1:3370432-3382467 GCA_006491835.1 Architeuthis dux | reverse complement strand
GATCAAACATTATGCAGTGAATATTCAAGATAGGAGCCCTCTGACACAATTAATAGCTGAATTCTGATTTTGAATATTCACTGGATATGTTTGATCTATGTCTCAAACAATTAATGTCATAGATAAGCGTGTATAATAATCATAATGGTTTCTTACCAATTAAATATGAATTATTCACACCTTTTCTGTGTGCCTTTGCGTGGTTATGTGTATTTAGGTAATACATTTGTTTATTTCGATTATTTAAAAGATTGATGAATTTACATTATATCGATTCTTAAGGGTAGATCAGCCACATCGAGGCTATCATATAGGACTTTTGTAGGTCCAGAAGCAACAAACGATGCCCTAAACATACTTGACCGGATTAACATTTCTGGCCACCACCAGAAGAGACAGATTTATTTCTCTTTATTTCTTCTAATCTCCCCCCTCTCTCTCTCTCTCTCTCTCTCTCTCTCTCTCTCTCTCTCTTCCATTCTCTCTATTAACTCACGTTCTGTGTTTTACTAACCCGCATAATCTCAAGCCTAACGCTTTAGTTTGGATGTTTGCTATCCCTTGTGACTGTACATATTTACTTTGCTAAGACTGGCATGAAGTCACAATACTAGTGCAGCCGATGAGCATCAAACTCCCAAGTAATGACTCGCGACAGGTGCTACAGTTCGTTAAGTGTATTGTAATTCTACACATATTGTCATGCAGTATCAGAATGCCACCGATGATGTTATATCAACGAGACCCCATGTATTTCTGTCTACGTTTTTTCATGCCTCAATCTTTGACTATGGCCGTATATTCCATACCAACTAATTGGCCTACCTTGTGTGTGTAGCATGCGCAAACTCAGACTGATGCTTTACATGTAATACTAGACATGTAATGATGTGTTTTTGATGAAATCCGCCAAGTACCGTTTCTCTTGTTAGGATGACCCCCTTTGTGTGTTGGAGGCTGATATCCCTTTAAATCCTCCTTTGATCGGTGCATCAGTCTACCTAATTGTTTTCTAATCTTTTAAAAACCACGTGGTTCGAACTTGACAGCCGGAAAGGTCAACATAAAACACGCAATAAATAATGATGATAGACATGTTGGAAGTGAAATCTTTTAGATTTTGAAAATACCATTGCTTCCAAGATGGGAGACAAACTTGTTAACATCTTCGCGTCGACATTTTGTTCTTCTCAGATATGTTTTCCTTCGTAGAACGCTACGTTAAAACAGTAAATAAATGCTGCAATTACTTAACTGATTGGTGAATTAAAAACCTGATCATTTTAATTATCATACGAATGATTTTTTACATGCATACGTTTTATTGGTACATGATAATGCCTGGGTCGATTCAATGAATCCAACACAGATATCGAAGGGGTAAAGTTTGAAGTGTGTGTTGCGGATTCAAGTGAATAAGGGTTAGGATTGTGTACACATACTCCTTGTCTTTCTTTCTGTATTTTGTTTCCTTTCTTTCTCTCTTTCGACACACACATCTACAGAAATGCATGACCCCTTATCTGCGTTCCCCTTCGTAACCACACAAATATAACACACATACACGCACACAGAATTTCCTCTTTCACTCTCACACACCAGTAAATAAACGGTTTGACTTACGCAATCACACATGCTTTATATTTTTCACACGCTTTCAATGAATTCTTTACATCTCCCTCTATTATATGTCTAAATAAAACGGGGGTTACCACCATCGGGCAGCGTCGCATTTTCGATGTTTGCTTTCGACTTTTTCACCGTAGCTTCTCTTCCATTCAGCTTTCCTGATGTTTGTTTATTCCTTCTCTTCTCTTCTTTTAGATGTTTCTTTCTTTTACATGGGGGGGGGGCAATTATGTTCTATTTCATCCTTCTTCTTTCCGACCCTCTCGACCCTGATGACCGAGAAGTTGCTGCACTTAACATGGCCTCTTGTATTTTTAATCATTGTTCCATTCGTACGAATGTGATTCAGAAATGTTTCTATGTTCCTCACATTTCCAACTTGAATCAATCATTTACGTACCGTTTATTTCTTCTTTTGGGACTGTTTTTCCTTTCTCTTGTTTTATATTTCTCTTTCTACCCCCCTCCTCTTGTGACACCTTCCTTTCTTTGTTAATACTTTCTTCATCTTTTTCTTTGATACATTCCTTTTCCTTCCCTTCCTTCTTCAAATTTAATATCATCTTTATTATGTTCATTTAACGCCATTATTATGATTTCTCGTTTCTAGTTTTTAACCGTCTCTACGCCACCCTCTCTTCATATTTAAAAAAGATCATATTTTCCTATCTACAGATCTATCTATCTATCTATCTATCTATCTATCTATCTATCTATCTCCAACTCTCTCTCTCTCTCCCTCTCGCTCTCTCTCTAAAGGCAAAACACGCAAAACATATCATTAACATTTTTTATTTTACTTCTCACCCACGCCCAAACTTTCAACTGGCCACCGCCTTTCATACGGATAAGGATGTAACTCCAACCCACCACCTCTCTCTACGTATCACTAGCTTTGATCCTATCTAGCACTGATACACGAATTGGCTCCCTCTCTCTCTCACATACATTCGCGTGCATATGCTCTTTATATTTCTTTATCTCTAAATCCTTCCTCTTTCAAACACATACACATTTGAACACATTCAAACACTCATTTCCTCTCCCCATGTTCAACTACACATACGCCCACTGTTTATCTCTGTCACACATGCATACACAGCATGTTAGTCTCTCTCATCTTAACTCCCACGTACTCTCTCGTGCACACATGCATATACACTCGAATACATACGCAACTGATGTTGTTTTCACGCACATTCTCATATACACAAGTACAATTTCAAACATAGACGATGTCAACTTTTCTCTAACTTCATATGAACTAATCATTCTCGAGACATATTATTTCTCTCCCTCTCATATACACATAAACTTGATTAAAAACATAGCTTCTTACATACTCTGTACTTTCGTAACGCTTCTTTGTACAGATTGTTGACTCTTCTAGATATCAGAACGCCGGTGCTCGTGTCAAAATAGAAGGGAAATCTAATGACCCCGAGTGCATCTGAAGGTTTGAGATGTTGTGCAGAATGCACTGGGGTGGCTCGCTGTGCCATTGTATTGGATTAAAACGTGCGCACCGGATTAATCCAAACAGCTTGTCAGGAAGGTGTCGGCTGCTGGCAGTGAAGGCTCTACTCTGGAAGTGGATGATTAAATGACACAGAATGGCAGCTAGTTTGTTTTTTTGCGTCGAAAAGAAGAATTAATGATGACCACATTGGAAGCAGTAAGCAAGGTTTATATTAGGTTGGTGCAAAAATGATTGCGGTTGTTCACCAACTTTAAAGCAGTAGATCTCAGCTTAGAAAAGAAGTTATTAATCGGAATAAGAACGTTCAGAATCTACACATCTTTGGGCTCCCGGAACTAATGCATTCTTCGAAGCTGCTGTTTGGTTGCTGAAGACCTTAGGAAGGTGGTAGTCGAAATGCTTGAAAAAGTGGTAGTCAGTTGGAGAGAGGTCTGGTGAGTAAGATGGGTGAGGTAGAGTTTCTTAGCCTAGTTCTGCAGGGTTATTCGCCCGACATTTGGTCCAAGAATTGGTCCTTTTCGATTGACCTATATTGGACGTAAGCATTGCAGATTTTAGTGTATTTAATCGTTTTCCTGGAAATACTTCTTTGCTGTGATGGTTTCACGCCAGTATTCAAGAGGTTGTAGTGGCTGATTCCATAATTTTCTTTTTATGTAGGTTTGGTCTGGCGATATATTTTGGTGATTCACCTCTGTCCAGCCACTGTGCGGGACGCCGTCGATTGTTGTACAGGATCCATCTCATCTCATATGTCACAATGGATCGTTTTTGTTGCGCAAAAGAAGCGCAGAGCAGATTTGGTAACGGCGAATTCTTTTGATGTTCGTTCAGCTCGTGCGGCACTCATTTGTCGAGCCTTTTTGCTTTCCTAATCGAACAACAGTTGAATGGTCAACGGTCCGTTCCTCTGTAACCTCTCGAGTTTTGCGTGGGTTCGCCTCAATAATATCCTTCAAATGGATGTCGTCAATCACAGAAGGACGTCCACAACCATCCTCATCTTCAAGGCTCTCTTCTCCATTTCGAAATTGATGTTGAGCTGTACGTTCGTTGCCGATCCCCTAGCCAAATACCTGGTTGATATTGCAAGTAGTTTCCATTGCTTTGCGTCCCAATTGGAACTCATATGACAAAATTGCTCGAAATTTTCTTTTTTTCCATCTATGATTTGACAGCCTCAAATAAACCAGAATAAATTGTGAAAAGAAAACGTTCAGCTTAAATAAATATTGCGGAATTCACGCTTTAAAATGATATATTCCATGAACATAGTTACATAGTAGTTTATTCAAAGCATCAAAGTTTATAATAACAGAAATCGAAGTTATATTTGCACCAACATAATAAAAACAGAAATCATATTTTGATAAGTTTGTCTTAAAGATGATTGGTTTATCACTAATTGCAGAATTACAAACCGAATAACAACACTGACGTAAAGGACAACTCAATATCCAATTAGCGAATGACTAGATGTAATTAGGAAGAATATCAAGGTGAAAGAAATGTGTAAAGGATATGGCTACCACTACGCAAAAGAGATAAGAACAAACCGGATACAAACAAGTTAGAATAAGATCTAAAAAAGAAAAAAATACACATTTAATTTAAAGAAATGTCTTTTTGCTTATTTGTCCGTTGAAGCATTTTCTTGGTCGATCTTCATTTGAAGATTTGAAGAAGTTATTGTCGAAAAGATATGCCATCTTGTTTATAGACTACCGAGGTAATACATCTAGAAGAAGACCATGACTGCGAGATAAAACGACGCATAACGATAGGTTGGAAGGCATTTGGTATGAATAGAGACATTCTGAAGAGCACCTTGCCAATGTGCTTAAACCGTAAAGTATGCGAAGGTTGCATAATATCAGCCATGACTTATGGATGTGAAACATGGAAATTAACAAAACGTGCTGAAAACCAACTTAAAATAGCACAGAGAGCTATGGAAAGAGCAATGCTAGGGATAACTCTATGAGATAGAAAAATATCAACATGGATCAGAGGGAGGACTAGATTGAAGGATATTATACAAATAATAAAGCAGCAAAAATGGAGGTGGGCTGGTCACCTAGCAAGAAAAGTTGAAAATAGATGGGAGGGAAATAGTAACCGATTGGTGCCCATGCGACTGTAAACGCAGTAGAAAAAGACCAGACACAAGATGGAGGGACGAGATAGAAAGGTTTGTGGGTAGGACGTGGCAGAGGTTAGCACAATCTAGGTCGTCGTGGAAGGAGATGGAAAGACCTTTGTCCAGCAGTGGACATATAACGGCTGATGCTACTGCTGCTGATGATGAAGTAGGACATCATCAGATCCGAAATGACAAGACAAAGCTTTACTAAGAATGTATAGAGTTGAAGTTAAAACGACCCAAACTATGGCGAGAATTCTAAAAATGCCAAAAAAAGAAAAGAAAACTCTAAGAACTTATACTTACCAGCAAAATATTACCAACAGAATATTTGTTTAAATAAATAGATAACTAAATACATATATAAATACGCCTTGTTGTAGGGTAAGCGTAGAAAGTAAATTATTATATAGCCATTGTTGTTACCAATTTCATAAGAGTGTCACAGTGACACTCGGGGAATGTCTGGCTTGTTACCACCATATGAAGTCATCATTCTATATGAAAATGATTCTTTTGTCTTGGGGAAAGAAGTGACTTGTCTGAGTATACTTACTCAAATCAATTGTGAATCAGGTTATGTATTACAATGATTTTATTGGATGTTACTGAAAGCAATTGAGACAGTTATGAAATTCATTGTAAACAGTAACAAGTAATTCGGCTTTAATTTGCTTGAGGTCTGTAAACTGATGATGACGTTTGTCTATTTTAGTATTGGTCAAACATAAGTCCACAACAATAGCTAATGGTCTGCAGAACCAGCTTGCTGGATATTGACCTAAGCCATTAGGGATATCTCGAGAACCGGTTGCTCGGCATTGATATTACTTGGGAACCAATCGGAGGAGACTTTACTACTCATGCATGAACCTACCGTCTCCCGAGAGGTTACTCAGTCGGTAGTCAGACGCCATTTAGTGAGGTTGTGACCGCTGCATTCGCAATTGTTCGAGTTTCTTTTTGGCAATACATCGCATCACCACCAGACACCACTAGAGTTCAGATTTGGCTTCTTGCGGATTCTGTGTTTTCCCAAATTAAAGAAAATGTAACGAGGCAGCTAATAGCGATCCTGATAGAGGACTTTACACTATCAAAAGGCGAAAGGCACGCTAGGATACGTGTCTGAGGTCCCAAGGCCAGTACTTTGGAAAGTACTAAAGTTGCATTGCCCTGTGTTAATATTAAATGGCTGGTTACTTTCAAGACAGGCCGTGTATATCGGTATTATAAAAGAATGAGTAAACAACAATGATAATAAGCCGGCCCTAGAAAAGTATAGTAACATTTCCCGTGACTTTGAAATTCAGACGGATCACCCAATCTAGCGAAGAAGGCCGGATTCAGTGAACAAAGAGAAGAAAAATGATAAATGTAGACATCAATGAGCAGACCAAGTATAGACACCAATGATCAGAACAATCGAGACATCAATGAGCAGACCAAGTGTAGACATCAATTGTCGGAACAAGTGAGACATCAATGAGCACATCAAGTGTAGACATCAATGAGCAGACCAAGTGTAGACATCAATGGTCAAAACAAGTGAGACATCATTGAGCAGAACAAGTGTAGACATCAATGAGCAGACCAAGTGCAGATATCAATGATCAGAACAAGTGAGACATCAATGAGTAGACCAAGTGTAGACATCAATGATCAGAACAAGTGAGACATAAATAAGCAGACCAAGTGTAGACACCAATGATCAGACCAAGTGTAGACATCAATGATCAGACCAATTGTAGACATCAATGAGCAGACCAAATATAGACATCAATGATCAGAACAAGTGAGACATCAATGAGCAGACCAAGTGTAGACAACAATAATAGATGGAAATCACTGATGAAAAAGGTACTAACGATGAGTTTGAGTTTCCAAACACAAACTGCCCAGGCACAGACACCGGGCAACGAAGAGCAATATTTGACAACAGCAGACACTCGAAGAAATAATACAGTGCAATACTTATTAAATAGGCAATTGCATAGTATAGTGAAATACACTGGAATACTAACAGATGAGTTATGTGGTGGACACAGCAATACCTTTGTACGTAGAGATGGATATTCTTCAACGTTCAAAGAGGATAGAAGAACGAAGATGAGAGAGATGATGAAAAAGAAAGAATGAAAAGTGAGACGAACAAGAATCTGATATATTTGTGAATGCGGAATTCGTTTCTGTATAAAAGGAGAGTTTGGGGATTTGTTTGTGAAACAGCTTTTCGATGTGGGCACTTTCAGCCTGTTTGCGTCGCATATCAGGAAATACCGTCCTTTTAATTAGAATGCAACACAGAGATGCTGAAAGGAAACACATCCTAATTCCCAGGCAAATAATCCTGATAAGCAGATTGTAAATGTAGTATGTGAGTCTGTCTGTCTGTCTGTCTGCGTATCATCTAAATACAGGTGATGTGTAGTACCCGGAGGTGTTATTTTTTGTATTTATTCATTATATTGGATGTTATTTAACTTTCTACTTTAATTTTTAATTTTTTAATATTTTCCATTTTTGGTCACATTTTGGGCGAGACACCATATATGATCACTTCATCAGAGGAGAATTGGACCCCATAAACAAAAAGATTTCAGAAAGCTTGCAACTGAAAATATCTTGTAATTAGGTCTAGTTTAACATAGAAAAAGGTTGTTTTGATATCTAAAATATTTTATGGGTTCCATATAAAGGGTTAACGCAACCTGTGACTTTTAGGACATCATTTATCACTTCATTTCAAAGACAGATAGATAATTTGCTATTACCATTGCCGTAACGGCAATGATACTAGCAAATTATCTACCAAATTTAGTAGCGGTATCAGTGGAGAATATTTGACTTTTAAGAAATCTTTTGTTTTGACTGACAGAGCGTAATGAATCTTGTTTATTTCATTATAAGAGAAATATGCCTACTATTTCTCGAAAAACATTTTTTTTAATGGAGGACCTCGTATGAAATATAATTATCTTCATAAATCCTACATAATCCAGTATGTATATATACATACAGAAGACACAACGTAAAATAATATTTATTATCTTTACAACGAACAATTGCAGTTGAGGAAATGCTTCGAACTAAAGCAGTTTTGTTTGACCTCACTGGACTAAGTGTTATGAAACTTCAAGTCTTTTGAGCGACTCGCGTTCTTATTTGAAACTTAAATCTTATGACATAATATCATCTATGGAACGTTGTGGAAGAATATGTGAATTGCTACTGCTATTGACAAACTAATGTAACAATAGAAACAGCTCACTCACAGAAGAAACGTTTACTTCGGAATAGTGTTCTTCTAGATTCGAAATAAACTAAATAAAAAAAACATTTTACGACGGAAAATACTGTAATGTTTATATATATATGTATGTTAAATCAATATGTAATGTATATGTATGTTAAATCAATAAAAACGCCGAAGCATGATCCCATCAGCCCTCATTCCGTTTCCGGTTCCAGAAACGCAGACCGGAAGTGGGAACGGGGAAGGCTTAGTTCTTCACAGGCAAACAGCCCTGTCACACGTGTTGCTTGCTCGTCTTCTTTTCTTAACACGCTAAACACATTTACGAACCAAACGCGTTCGAACTACACACAGCTAAAACAGCAAGGCCAACAAAGACACTAAATAACATTATAAATACCATCAAGAAATGTCATGACAAACTAAAATTGAAGTAGCAAAAATGGAGGAAAACATGTGCATCGATGAAGATTAATACGCAAATAGACATTTTCAAATTTGATATAGATAAGCCAAGACTGGCCACTTTTAAAGAAATTTCCTTTTGCCTATTTGTCAAAATCGGTTGATCTTCGTTTATTTAAAGGCTCGTGACATATTGGTCTTATTTCGAATCTGCGTAGTCTTAATTAAACTCTTAAATTCATGAACTGCTTGATACCGAAATGACAGTGGAACCTTTCTTTGAATCGAATAAAAAATAATGGAACTATTTGTGGATAGAACAGAAAATATACCTACTGTCTAAAGGAATTAACATTAATCAGTAGTTATTTCCCTTGATATTATCATTCAATGTTTTATTAATTCAAGACTGAAAAGAACCAGTTGCTATTGTTATCCACTACGTTTAGTCTGGAATTGAATTTGACATTCAGTGACATATATTTGATATAATATCCATAAAAAAATAAGATAAAACCTCTTCGCCGTTGGTAAAAGAAAGAAAGAAAGAATTTTACAGTTGATAATTAAATCAGACATCATTTTCTATGAAGTAAATGTACGTCTCAAAGATATTTGTGGCCTACTTCCGGAATAGACCTAGTATGGCCTGAAGCCCCATGTTTCCTACTATATGGAGATGTCGAACAACCATCCCATTCCATCCTTATAATAAAAAAAGACATTTCGTCTTGTATTTTTCACCAAATATATTCTGACAGGAACGGCTCGGAGAAAAGATATATTTAGAAAGTCTTGTATTTTTTATGTTTTGTTTCTAATTGATTTTTGCGTTGTTTTTGCACATAAAAATGCAAAGTAAAAAGGAAAGTGAACCACACAATAGAAGGACTGTATTGGAAGACATGTTCTTCTTTCAGTTCGATTGCAATGTCTGCAAGACGCCACTCCTAGTCCATCGCATGAGTAAATTAACAGAGAGGTTCTTTTTAATTGAATGTTGATAGGCTTGTCAGAATAATGTACTCGGATGGTTGGTCTAAAGTCAAAACTAATGAACTTGGTATCAGATAAGAATCGAAATGTATTCTTCGTTCGGTCGTCACGGCAAACATCAGGGGAAATGACGAGTTTTCCTCATAAAAGTTGACGACAGAAATAAAACCAGTGATTATTAACACACCCTAAAGAAAGTACGTTTTCTAATGGAAATACAGGAGAATATAAAATGGAACAAGGAATTCCGAATCTCTAAAGATTATCCCATAAACACCCACTTTGATACCGGTGCTACATACAATTTAATTGATCTGCACAGTCTATTATATAATATTATATTTTATCCTTAATTATAGTGTATAGTGTAAATAACATCTAATGAACATCCCGGTGCAGTCACGTGACTGTGTGTCAATTTGCCTATCCACATAATGTTTCTTCAAGTAGAAATGCGTCTGGGTTCTTATGGGTTATAAATGACACGGAGTCAAGTGTCATCATTTGTTCTGACTGCAAATTGGTCGAGACTCACGAGAGTCACGAGAGTCACGAGACAGTAAAAGCACAACCACTTTATGATCACATGTTGTCTACTATTTACCTTCATCTTTATTATGCATTTGATCTTTTAAATCACAACTCAACTCTGACCGACAATCTACGACAGTGAGTACAAAGCGGATCGGATTGCCAGAGGGAAACCAGGTTTAATATACCTGCTGCTATACCAACTTAGCTACGTGAGCTTCACTGGCTCGCAGAAGTCCAAATCCAATTTTTAATCCTACTCTCTACCCCGATGTCCCATGCACCATGTTTGGTTTTGTTTCTGTGATTAATAATAATAGTTTACAGTACATTTAATAAGAGAATAAATAATGAAATTACATCTCCACCTGAGAGCTTGCAAGGTGATATTGTTAAAAATGCCACTGTAATGTTTATATGTATGTATCTATGTTTGCATATGTATGTTTTTAAAATGAATAAACACGCCGAGAATTTACCGAACAGCCACCGTTTTACGAGCCCCGTTTCCGGTCACGAAAACGGGAGCCCGGAAATGGGAGCCGGGGAAGATCTCTCTAGTCAGGCAAATCACCATGTCAACACGTGTCTGTTTCGTCTCTCAGCTTCCTTTCTTAACACGCTAAATACAGTGGAACCAAACGTGTTCAAACTACACACAGCTAAACAGAAAGAACGATAATCAAACAAAGGCACTAGTACCAGTCACCAGAGTCAAAAGAGAGGGGGAATGGTCATTGGTCATGTTTTGGTTTACAACGGATCGAAATACGTCTCACTAAAATGAATACCTTTGAAATTAGATACTTTGTTTGTAATGAACAAAAACTGGCCATGGCAATGCGTGTCACAAGAAGGACGAACTTTCTCCTCTGTTTATGGTAGTAATGAGAAAAAGCAAGAAAGATAAAAGAAAAACACCGGGTATATTGCACCAGACAATAATGCTAACCTCGATAATACAAAGTTTTAACATCTTCAGAGGTGACAAAGTATAAAACCAAGTTTAATACAATTATTCTGCAGTCGCCGATAACTGACTCAATTTAAAGTCAATTTAAAAGTCTTTGAACAATTCTTATTTTTTTCTAAGACATTTCATCTAGAAGTTCTTTGACAAGTTCTGCTATTACAGAGGTTGAATGAATTACGTGACATTTCCATACTGTCAACGAAAGGTGCGGACAATTTGAATACAGAATGTAAAATGTAAAAGAAAACAAATGAATTAAAAAAGGGTGCGCGCTTTTTATTAAATTTAGGAAAAGCGTCATGTAGTTTCACAGGTATGTTGTGTAACCACACAGGGGCCACACCTTGAAATATAAGCAAACTTTTCAAAAGGAAATCTTGACGAACCCGGAAATTGTTCAACTGCAATTTACTTCCTTTTTGGCTCTCTCACATCATCCCCATATTACCCTCTCTCTTGCTAAATAAGTATTCGAGTAAATGTTTATAATCATGCAAATAATGTCTTATACTTGTTTATATACTTATGCATGTAAAACTCTATATAATATATGTGTATATGTAAAGTATATGAACGTATTTTATGCAAATATATCGGTGATTATACGCATATATATATATAT
>VCCN01002735.1:3352939-3368718 GCA_006491835.1 Architeuthis dux | reverse complement strand
GTCGCAGATGTTTTGGGACTGGGGATTGTATATCAGAGGATTTCCCGTTCACCATTAGCGTTTTAAAAGAATCTTAAACATATACGGGAAAACAAAATGATTTCTACAGACTATATATATGTGTGTGTATATCACACATAATTACGTATATATGTATGAATAAAAGTACAGATTTATAAATAAGCCTTCATATGTATATACTTATACAGAAATCTGTATATACAGATATATGTGCACATTAAAATACAACATACATAACAATGTATCTCGCTGTTGTTATACTCCTACGGTCATAGTGTGTATATATTCTTTGAGCTATGTTTTTTTTATTCATTTCTTTGGCCCAATCTATTTCCGTCACAGAGTCATGATGAATAGAATGTGAGGCAGCCATTGTGATTTAAAACCTGTACTTATGTAAATCTAAAAGAATGAATTGAAAGGTTTACAAAAATACATTTTCTCAAAACATTTCTAAAAGGTAAATGTTAGTTTTTTATTCTATTGCCAGCCGTTGCGAAAAAGTACTAATATCTGTGTTTTAATATGCTATAAGTTTGTTTTAAAGCATATACTATGGTAATATCTCTTTATTTTTAATTGATTGCTTCGTGTTTGTAGACTCAACGTCAGAACGAAAAGACTGGTACAGCAAAGAAAAAGTTGTTTTTTTAACATATTTTTCGGGTGTATAATTCCCAGAAATAGAATATCATAAACCCGATTAAATAAAAAATTAAATACGTTAAAAATGCCGTCACTCCAGTGTGGGAAACGCAAACGAAAATTCAGGGGAAACAAGTCTGGCGATCAGTAGCTTTTGAGATAAAAAAGAAAAACGTTTGTCAACATAGAAGCATAAGGTCAGTGCCCCCCCCCCCCATTCGGTAAACACGTGTTAAATTTCGGGCAAATCAATGTAATTCAGGCAAAACCGTGGAAGATTTCTAGCTAATCTAGCCTTTTGCCCCCAAATAGAAACAGTCCCTATAGAAAGAGTTCCTATACGCCTACGCATAGAAGGAACTGATAATTTCTTTCAAGTGTTTTAAGTTTGTGGTTTCGTTACTAATACGCGTAAAAATGTTTCAATCATGAGGATGAATTGATGTAAATCGTAAGGAGATTTCAATCCGAGTAATGGAAAGTTAGTAGATACTAAGTGATTTAGTACATACTAAATGATTTAAGGGAATATGTTGGAAAGTTAGAAATAAATGGAAAATCGATTGAATGTATCAATCATAACTCCCAAAAGATTAGCTATAATTACATTTTTTAGAAACCATCAGGATTATGTAATCCTCTTTAGATACTTTTAACAATCTAATAAAACTTCATTTTTCATATCAGTTATATTTGTCTGGCCTTCATGAGTTTTATACTTAGGCCCATATATATTTGGTGCAAATAAATATTGTTGTAAAACGCAGAATTGTTATCCTCGTTATGTATTAACCACTAAACTAGTGAGAATCATTTGTAGTCTTATTTTAGTGAAACTGTAACTGTTTAGATGGAATCAGAGGCGGATCTACTACTAAACTAATGAGGCTTAAGCTTCAGAGCCCCATAATCCCAGAGGGGCCCCTAGAAGCATGTTTTAATGAGTTAATTCTATTAACAAAATCGATGCAGCTTTTGTTCAGATCCAGCACAGAGATAAGTGACTGAATACAAATGTTCCCATAACTGCAAAAACATAGTGAATGAGAGATTTTAGTTTTGCCAAGTATTGTTTGTTATTTATAGCAACAAGAGTTATCTATACTTTATAGGTAGAATATTGCTCTATTGTCACTGGTTGCGCAGGGAGCCTCATACCAGTTCAAGCTTTAGGGCCCCCAAAATGTAGATCCGACACTTTATAAGTGATTTTCTTTGGTATGAAACCAGTCATCTCTCCTTATTTATATTTAAGCCATTTAAAAGTTTCAAAAGTTTTCCTAATTACTTATATAATGTCATTAATTGTTTAACGGCACAAATCCCCCTTGAATAAATGTAAATCTCTAGAGAAGTCGCCAATTTGGTCGTAATTACTAACCACCGTTATGTAATCAAAGTACTTGAAACGCAGGTGCACTTTGGTCACGTACAGCTTTTCTTGTTTCGTTTCAATTTAATTCCAACGGAAAGTTTGTCGTTTTCTAGCTTTTCATTTTTCGTGTCAAATATTCGCATAACATTCCCTATTATTTGGCTTATATCAAGTATTTTATTGGCATTCGTTTTACTTCACATGTTATGAACAAATTGTATTTGTTGATGTCTGAGAATTTTATTTACTCACTCATATTTTTAGTATTGATGTTGTATAGCCATCTTGGACTTGGAGAAAAAAGAAGACTCGAAAATATGATGATGTATTTTTATTGCATTATATACATCTTGCGGTGGCGGAGAATGAAGTGTGGGAGAGAGATAAGGAGAGCCTTGTCTTACAGGGAAATTGGTATTGTGTCTTCCCAAGCCTAGGCGCTCTGTCTCTCTCAAGGCGATGTGAGGCTTTTTATGGGGTTCGAACGCACATGCTGTTCTTCCCATCTGTAGGTCGAGGTTCATCGATATCCTGTTTATGACTTTTGAACACCAGGTGTGTCTGTTCCGGTCCTCGAAACTTTGCAGTTTGCAATTTGGTCGATATCCTCTTTATGACTTTCAACACTTCAAATGTGTGACCCCCGCCTACGGCTGCCTAAATATCTAACATTGAGAGAAAAATAATCTGCAGATACGGCATACATCCGTTTGCACAGCATGTTAAAATAGCTTGTGACGTCACGAACGCACCTCAATAAACCACATCGTTCGGACAGTTGAACTGTGAGGGGAAATACTTCTTAAAACTTATTACCAATCAATCAAACTTTGTCAGCGTTGCTAGGGCTATACAAAAAGATTAGACATCTGACGGTCATGACATACGTTGTACGTATGTAGGACGGGGAATATTAATCAATGTGACCATAAAGAACGTCATATACAAACTTTTATTTTCTCCTCATTTTACAGTATTATGACATCGGCGTATACGCCAGGTTCTTTTTGCATCGAATCTAAATTTCAGGAACACGACGTAGGCTGTATTAATAAACCTGATCAAGCTTCAAAAAGAAAGAGTGAAAGTAACCCTGATATTTACACTTGTAGTTGATATAATTACTAGGCTTTGCTTCGTCTGCCAAAAAAGTCTCAATGTCAGAAGAATATAGCCGTGTGTATTATTTTTACTTCTAAAGGATGGCCGACGCAGGGAGAACAGATGATGTCTCCCCTCTAGGTGGAAATGGGGCGAAAGCCATCCCATTGTGCACCAAAGCCGCGTGATTTGGCGGGAAAACAAGGTGTTTAACGTTTTTGAATAGTATAAATGTGTCTTTATGTTCAAGGTCCCCGAAAAGAGTATAAACAACAGCGTCTTGGAATGTCAAACACAAGCAACAAACAATACAACGGCTACTCGCAGCGTATGCAGTAACACCCAGCATTATCACCAGACACTCATCAAAAACCTGTCCTACCTACAATTCGGTAGGGTCGACATCAAAAAGATTCGGAAGAACCAGTTTGCCCAAGGGAGAACATTACCTGAGAGCCACTATTTGCCCCTTCGAACAAACGGACGTTCTTCAAATTGCGGTGTGTAAAACACACTGTTTTGTTACGAAGCCGCAATAAAGGAGAAACCGTATAGCAATCCTCCACCTTTTTTTAAAATAAGAACCACGCTGAAAACCTGTCTTAATTTGCTGTGGTTAATAATACCCTAAAGAAAAGGTCAGATTGTATTTGTTCTCCATCCGTCGGCCGCCTAGCCACCACCACTTTACTAAACGAGAGTTCTTCTCCCCGTCTGCATTATTCAGTGCAGCCAGGGAGAGGTACCTTTTCTCAAATCAATGCATCAGGTTACGTACAGTACCTGCATTTCCCAAGTGGTCACCCATTTAAGTACTGAGAAGGCTCATCAATAACATGACGAGGAAAATAACCCCGAAAACTTTCTTAACATTCACGGATAAGCAAGAAAATGTATTACTTCTATAATTCTGATAATTCCCCATCTAATCTGAATATTCTGAGTATCATGGGAATACATTTTGATAAATGAGCAAATATTTGCTGTTTAATCCATAACTTGTGTCACATACAATTTAATTGATCTGCATATAATCTTCTATAATATTTTTGATACATTTTGTGAACACTAATTTAAACAAATGTAAACATAAAAAATAATGTCTAATTAATTAAATTATTAATAAAATATAATTGAAACATTTTTCTACATCTACATTAGCCTGTTGAGAAGACCTCCAATATAAGGAAGTCGTATTTATTTTTATAAAAAGGCAAAGCTAAGCAAAAAGAATCTGTCAAGCTGATGTGTCACATTTACAGATCCGATTTCTAAAAAACAACATGTGTTCCATATGGTTCATTAGGTTTGTTTTATATCCCACATAGTTTTCCGTCAAGTAGAAATGGGTCCGTGTTCTTATCGGTTAAATAAATACGTCTGCAAATATATCTCTAATCTGTATAATTGCAATAGGTTATCTATGATCACTTTCTAAAAACGAACTACACGCATTATATAAACAAACACCCCCCCCCCCACACTCACACTGATTATATCAAATATCAGTTGGTTTGGAGAGGGTGAATTTGCATGCATTTCATGGAGTTCATTTATCATGCAGTTAAAACTTTGTAGTAGAAGGTCTCTTTAAAACAAGAGGACAGCAAGGCACAGAGTCTCTTTAAAACGGGGGAACCGCAAGGCACAAAGTCTCAATCATGCGACACTTCTTCGGAGGAAACTTCTCCTAGCACAACACCGGACAACGAACTCTTTTCTCTCAAATCATTATACACCAACGACGTTCTTCTGACCGCAGTCAAAACCGAAATTCACGCCTTGAAGTTGTCCCAGAATTGTCCACCGTAAATCACCGACACAACTAATATCACTGTTAGCTGCGTCAACGCCGCTAATCGAGCGATATCGTTGCGCCAACCGGTGTTCACCCTTTTATCCCCGGAAATCAGACACATAATCAGATAAAAGGGCGATCACTCCGATAATCCGTCTTTTTCTCCACGGGTACACATGGACAAGTAACACCACACCGTATGCATACTGCCATGCGTTGCCGTTTCTGTCGTTGGGTAAGTAAGCCACCACCACAAACTTATGATTGTAAAATGTTAGATGAGATTTGAAAAATGTGAATTTTTATACAGCAGCAACTTGTGTATAGAGCACCAATCTTGAACAATGTTTGTCCCGACTTTTTAATATTTGCACGGGTATGTGAGTGAAAAATGTTTTGAATGGTTGCAATATTCTGGCAATCAAACTGATGAGATCGACAGTTGCTCTAGCATTTCCAAAGTTTGGTTGAAAGGGCGTTCAAGAAGAATGATGCATTACGGGTACATATTACATATGCACCCGACCCCGCCCCTAAATCTGGCAGCACCAACATTTATCTTTGTATTTTCGATGCATATTGAATATCTCGATGTCTCATGAAGGAAGTACCAACTCTTCTGCGTACACCCTGAAGACCTTATTTCTCTCATTAATATTGGCCCGATAGATTCCATTCATTCTCCTTATCTATCGATTATATCTGTTTATTTTCACTTGAAAAGCCTTTCATTCTTTGACCTCGGCGGGATAATCGCCTAAATTTGGCTCGGAACGAATGGAGATAATTTAAAACTTCCATTGTTGAATTCCTCCGAATCACCTGCCGTAGTAATAATTTAAGGAACTGAAGCAATGATGGGAACAAGTTGAAGCTCATAATAAACATATATTGAATAAGTTAAAGTAGGGAAAGGTTCTTCGACTAATTTAGATTCCTCTATTGAGATTTATGTATGCATTGGGTGCTAGTTGAATTGTATAATGTACCAGAGAAAAGACCGTGTTTAAGGGACTGACCACAAGGAAAGCTGCATTCATCTCTTTTCAGAAAGAATTGGCGCAAAAGAACAAACAAAAAAACATTAGTGCCGGGCCCTAGTCTGTAAGCAGAGTTAATATTTGTTCTTCGATGTAATTTATGGTAAAAATTAAGTAGATCATGTTTGACCATACATCACATCAAAGAACAAACACTAACTCTGTTTACAGTGTAGGGGCGGACAGTAGATAGAGATTTTCTATTTCAAAAGAAAAATCTTTATATTGTTTGTAAGGAAATTTGTAACTGCAGAGTCAATAATATTAAGTGTATCATAGGAACAGTTAAGGTAAGCAGGAACAAAAGTGATATTCAGATAAAGAAATCTCCAAAGATATGTGTGCCACTAACTCAGCATTTCCGTCGACGTGTTATAAGCCATATGGAAGCCTTATCAGGTGATCGAGAACGTACAGTTCATTGAAAAGGTTGACATTTAATGGATTCGATTTTACATTTCTAGTCGTTAGCGAAGTTCTTGCTCACAATGAATGCTTTGCAAAAAGAAAATTCCCAAACTGCCCCCAAAATGGAATGTTTCATCGTCAATAAGCGGGGGTTAAAAACAACAGATTAAAGAGTGTACTTTCAAAAACCGGGGAAGATTAGTTATTTATTTTTATGTTAATATCTGTTTGTTGTGAAATAGTGAGAATATTTTCCTTGTACATAAATGAAAATGGACTTTGATCTTTTTTACTGGATTATATAATTCTGTTTCGAAACTAAAATTATGGGAGACTAAATGAATATCGTACACTTATAACAACGGTTTGTGGCTTGAAGACCATTGAATATCAGGGATCTATCACTACGATTGTATATAAACGTCGAGTATATAAAAATAGATCAGTTAAATGCAAGGTTACGGCATCTTCGATTTTGGCAGCCGAGAGCCTAAGAGGATCCCGATGTTTTAGTCGAATAAAATGTTTTTCTAATGTATAAATGGCGTCTTCTATGCGTGCGAATGAGTTGAACTGAAAAGAGAACCACGTGACCATATTGAAGGTGCACTAAAATTAACACACTTGCTTACATCTGTTATTTAATCCTTTAAATTTTGAAACAGAATTTAAAATCTAAGATAAAATAATAGAGTAATGAATCACTTATACTTTAATAGGAAAAGGCGACAAAAACGGCCTCTTTGATTTTGAGAAATCTTAAATCTGAGAAAACTTTCCACTGTATATATCTGAGTCAAAACTTATCTCTCATTTGTATCTTTCTCACATTTTTTCTTATTTTCTAACCTTAGATTTCATGTTTATAATTACTCAGAAGTCAAGTGAAATAAATATGGTTAAAGTATAAATCAGAAGTCACTTTCTTCTGGACAACATTTGGTAAACTTTTTTTATCTTTTATAAGTCTGGAGTTACCGATTGTCTGAATGTTCTTAATGAAAATTCCTTCCTGAAACTAAGATGCGACTATAGATACGAAGTATTCATTTACTTTTCAGTCAACAGTATCTTGTATTCCTTACTCGCTAAGCAGATAGGTGTTTCCCTTCGGTATTTTCTTTAATCAAAGCGAATCAAAGAAAGATAATCCGCTTTGGGATCTGGTTTATCTTTAAGGAATCATGAAGATTAGTCTTAATTCACCCTGGATTAACTCACTGAGGCCAGCAGCGTATTGGTGTGAAGCGAACGAGAGTCGCTATTTAGATTGCACTGGAGACTGCAAAGAAAGAATATGAAAAGGAAGATCTGCCTTGGTGTTATTGGAAAGGATGATTATCTCATAAGAAAACCAAAAGACGAAAGACACATACAAATAGAAATTAGTTTTCTCATCATTATTGAAGTTTGATATTAAAATGGAAGACACATAATTTATCTCATGACAAATGTAAAAATGACCAAAAACCACCGTTTTAAACGATCGCATCAACTACCGAGGACAGCTGCTTTTCATTCGGGCAAAACCGTGGAAGACCTCTGGCAAATCCAGCCTTTTGCACCCTTATAGAAACAGTTCCTATAGAAACAGTTTCTATAGAAACAGTTCCTATAGAAACAGTTTCTATAGAAACAGTTCCTATACGCCTATGCATAGAAGTAACTGATAATGTCTTCAAATGTTTTAAGTTTGTTTCGTTACCAATACGCGTAAAAATGTTTCAATCATGAGGATCAATTGATGTAAATCGTAAGGAGATTTCTATCCGAGTAATGGAAAGTTAGTAGATACTAACTGATTTAGTACAAACTAAATGATTTAAGGGAATATGTTGGAAAGTTAGAAATAAATGGAAAATCGATTGAATGTATCAATCATAACTCCCAAAAGATTAGCTATATTTTTTTTTAGAAGCCACCAAGATTATGTAATCCTATTTAGATGCTTTTAACAATCTAATAAAACTTCATTTTTCATATCAGCTATGTTTGTTTGGGCTTCATCAGTTTTATACTTAAGCCCATATATATTTGGTGGAGATAAATATTGTTGTAAAACGCAGAATTGTTATCCTCGGTATGTATTAACCACGAAACTAGTGAGGATCATTTGTAGTCTTATTTTAGTGAAACTGTAACTGTTTAGCTGAGATCAGAGGCGGATCTACTACTAAACTAATGAAGCTTAAGCTTTAGGGCCACTAATCCCGGAGGGGCCCCCAGAAGCAGCTTCTTTTTTTAATGAGTGAATCTTTCAACAAAATCGATGCTGTTTTTGTTCAGATCTAGCACAGAGATAAGTGACTGAATAAAAATGTTCTCATAACTGCAAAATCATAGTGAATGAGATATTTTAGTGGTTGTCTTAGTGTATGGTTTGTTTCATTCTTCATTTCATTTCCATTAGGAGTACATAATAATTATTCGGTTACTTACCATACACCATCAGCATGACAGTGTTCTTATGAATTAAGCGTCAACAACTGTACTGATAATATGAACAACGACCAATTGACGCTCAATCGAATGTTCGTCTGGATGTTAGTCATCTTTTCCGAGATTCTGCTTCATCATTAATAGAAAAAAAAACAATGGATGATTTGGGCATTTCTTCATATCTGTAGTTTCTACGCGGATATAATAGGCATGTTTCCTGATTCAACCGTTACAAAGTCTTTGCATCAAGTACTGGTTTTCATGGAACTATTCCAATCATTTCTTCAAAATTTGAAAAGACTGAAATTGAATACTAGATAGAAAAGGGAATCTATCAAGAATAAAGCATAGAACAGATTTTATATTTTCATTATATATTATAATAAAACGACTCACAACACAAACCTTGTCAACCAGAGAAGAAAGAAACATATTGTCTATGGTTTTGAGAAGGGTCATTAATATTCAAATGGTTCTTCGGACGATTGAACTCCTTGTTGTTTGTGTTGTTCTGTAGTTTTGAGAAGGGTCATTAACATTCAAATGGTTCTTCGGACGATTGAATTCCTTCTTGTTGTTTGTGTTGTAAACACGACGTTTCGGCCGATCCATTGTTCGGCCTTCTTCAGGTGTACAATCCGAGTGTGATGGGGTAAACAGAAGTTATCTTTAATGGAGGGTAACCGTTATAGCGCAGGGCCCAGGTGTTTCTGTGTCTTTGTCTTGTCGATTTTAGGTCTGTTGAGAAGTGGAAGCCACATCGGGTTGAACTCCGCACTTGTCTGGCTAATGCATTTAGTTGACATTTTGATGTGAGCTGCTTCTTTGATTTTCTCACATCAAAATGTCGACTAAATACGAATCGTCGTATTTACAACACAAACAACAAGAAGGAGTTCAATCGTCCGATTAACCATTTGAAGAAAGAATATTGCTGAAGGCAATCTATGTCTTTATCAATTGTAAAAATTCGTTGTTTATTAACACCGAAATATTAGCCGAGCATCGTTGAAGGCAAAAGTTGGAACTAACATCTCTTCAAAGCTGTAAACAAAATTCAGCTTGGCTTCTGGCTTGTATTTCCTAATGTTGCCAAATGCTTACGAAAAGGTCATGCAGTTCACCTGCTGTTAAATGATATTATAATTCCTTTTACATTTGGTTCGTGTTGTTTACAGACGATGAACAAACAATGTATTTGTAAATATGAGTTCACTTCTTTCTTTAAAACTATCTTATGCAAGTTTCTTTTAAAAAACATTGCAGAAACTGTTTACTATATTGAATCGAAATTAATCAAAGAATCCAATTGTTTGTGAATGGAAATATCAAGTAAAATTTAACAAGGGAGAGAACACTTAACATAGTAAATGAAACAATTATCACTTCACTGTAAAACACTGAAAACAGTAAGAAACTTCAGGTTTTTCAGTGAACTATGTATATTAACTGGTTTCATACAAAGCGCGTAATCATCAATAATTCGTCTTGTGTGTGTTTAAATGTTTAAATGTTGAACGAGATTTATGGAGATACGAATGTTACGGCCGTAATAGCTTTACAAATGTGACAAAGTTTGTTTTCCAACTTTAGTTTTAGGACAGTCAAATCTCTTCTTCTTATCTTTGATGTAAGCACAAAGTTTCGGCCGATTCATTCTACGACATTCTTCAAGTGTAATTTGTAATATCTGTAATGAAAAGAGAGTCTCTTTTATCGGACACTTTCTCCGGTGGTGCAAAGAGACAAGAAAGACATCTTCGGGGAAGTAGACCGATAAAAAGACCCTCTTTATGGATATTACGTATTACACCTATAGAATGACGTAGAATGAATCGGTCGAAACGTTGTGCTATATTGAATAGATTTGATTGTACGAACAAAGGTTAGAATGTTAATGACTATACTCAAAGTAATAGATAATGTTTGTATTGTTGTCAAAAGAACTTCTTTTTTCTAAGCGGTATTTCCAACAAAAGTAGTCATGTGGTGTCATGGATCCTTTCCGTTTTCTCCGCGAGAAAAAGTCAGATTGACGGGAAAAGAAATCAAAAGTTGTGGCTTGCTTTTTTACGAATGGCTAAAAACAAAACTTCTTGAAGGTTTCAACAAATGAAAGCAACGTATTCAAGTCAGCGGCGTCTTTCAACAGGATTTTAGAGAGAACTAGCGGTTGAAAGAGATTTATTGCCATTGCAATGTTATTTAAGAGCCTAGCAAGCGTGGAATCTACTGGATAATTCTAACTCCTCTTTCCTACAGTACATCAAATATAGATCTGAAGTAAGTAATCAAATCCCACCAATTATTTCATGGGCATCGCCGTCAGTGTGAGTTTGTTAATTCTTTGATAGCAAAAAACGACAATGTTTATTTGCCTTGCCAGTAGCAAACACTTCCTAACCGTCCACTCCATAAGCTTATTCCACTTACAGTTCAATACAAGAATATTCCTATACATTTTATCAATAATCGCAAAAACGCTCATCAGATAACATTACTGGGAAAGGCTTACTTTGAAATAAAGCTGGTAATAAATCTTCACTAAATGTGAGGATATGACGCTCCATCGCTTACACAAGGAATGTAAACAAGAATTGTTCACTAGTACATCATTAATGTTTAGCACTTATTAAATACTCGTTTTTACTTATCTTTTGATGCTCTGTCGTTTGGTGAAAACATATTCAAAAAGAATATTTATCCCTTTCTGAGTTATTAAGCGCGGAAGACGGGCTGGGTCGGATCCACATTATTTGGGATCGTTTAATGAAAACATTCAGAAACATTCTATCCGTTCCCGAGATAAACTATAAATGAGGTAATTTACCTTACCTATACGGAGGTAATATAACGTTGTTTGTACGTGGTGTTTAGCTACCGAATTTTACATTCGTATAAGAAAGGTTACCAAAATGACTTGCTTCCGAAAAACCACCATACTTGCCTCATACTCAATAAATCTTAGAATAATGGATTATCGATTAGTGAAACCCCTATATTTCTGTCATCATTAGTTCCCGAGTTATTAATCTTCATGAATCGTGACGAACAGGCCCGTTCGGATAGTTTCTTTTAATCTAAATAAATCTTCAAAACACATGTTATGCTTCTAACTTTCATAGTTTCCGAGATATGAGGCAGTTCTGTGACCAATACATTTGATAAGAGTGACCTCGCCTACGGGTCGGACGCAACAAATATTTTCCAATTAAATTTATGATCGTATTTTCTCACAATTTCAATTAACATTAAAAAGAAGGAAATGAATGCAAATAAATATTTTCCAAATCAATGAAACTACCTGAACATCAACGTACACGAGGCATTGGAAAAAAGAAAGCTTCAAATAATACCAAAGACATTCCATATCCTTTGCTCCTTGTTCTTATGTGTAATATTTGTTTTTCCAGTTTCTGCTTTTGTACAGTCTGTATAAACAAAGAGTTAGAAACACATTTGTTACTAAGTTATTTGTTCTGCCAGTTGACTTCTTCTCAGGTATTACTGATGCAATTGTGGTAGATGCAAGATATTGCAAAATGATCGATTGCTTTATCTCCGAGCGATTACGCACCCCCAAGAAATTGGGAAGGGCGTGTGGGAAAGTTTTCATCCAAATTAGCTTCGTATTGATGGCTGTAATCCCTGGACAGTGTCCAATCTGAATATTGATATGATCTTAGGAGCTTTAAGTCGGGTGAAAGTAACGTCGTAAACAAGATGTGTCTGCTAAGACGAAGTGATATGATATTAACTTTAGTCTCAATCTATTTTTATTTCTTAACAATTTGATTTGATTCCATCTTTCAAATATTCAAAATTCAACTTTCGGAAGACAGTTTAACCCTTTATCGGGCACCGCTAAACATATTTTAGATATCAAAACAAAATGTGTGTATGTTAAACTAGACATAATTACAACATATTTTGAGTTGCAAGTGTTTCGCCCAAGTGACCAAAAATGGAAAATATTTAAAAAATTAAAAATTCAAGTAGAAAGTTAAATAAAACATAGAATTAAAGAATAACGTTAAAATATAATGAATAGATACGTTGTGTATCTATTCATTATATTTTAATTTTTAAATATTTTCCATTTTTGGTCACTTGGGCTAGGCACCATATATGATCACTTCATCAGAGGAGGTTCTTCCCCCATAAACAAACAAAAAAATCAGAAAACTTGCAACTCAAAATATGATGTAATTAGGTCTAGTTTAACACAGACAAATGTTGTTTTGATATCTAAAACATGTTTAGGCGTGCCCGATAAAGGGTTAAACTGTCTTCCGAAAGTTGAATTTTGAATATTGACCAAAAGAATAACACTTGATCTTAAAATGATATTGCGCAGGCCAAAAACAGGCTGGGATGTGGTATGTTTCCAAACAGTTTCAAACAGCACACGTGTACTTTGCAAAGCTTGCAGACCACATTGGTGTGAATACAATATTTGCATGTGGCTGACGGGTCCTCAGGTGATCATATATAGTCACTTGCCCCACAAAGGGTTAAGCTGGGGGTATGCGTTCATCTACAGGGGTGGCGAAAAATAAGCTGATCATTTTGATTCTTTCGGACCACTGTTTTCTTTTGTTTTCTTTTCAGATTGTTTCAACCAACAGCTACAAAAGCGACAATATTGCTACAACCGCAATCAACAATAACTGAACTAACGATAACCGGTCGCGTACGGTATGAGCAGTTTCCATGATTTTCGCGATTAAAACTCATGTGTGACACACATACACACACACAAGAAAGAAAGAAAAAACATATGTCCGAAAGTATCAAGATGGTCAGCTTCTTTTTGTGCCACCGTGTAGTTTCCTGTGCATTGACCTCAACTTTTATTGATGAGTACTGTGGATGGACAATTAAAACGGCGAAATGAAAATGAAAAATAGAAGCCTAAAACATTTACACCATCTTCGTACGTCTCCTTTCAGCGATACATTATGAATGACTTATATAACAGAGATGGACCTGTTCAAAGTAGTGGTGGACATAATGTGTGTGGAAAATCGGAAATAACGGTTTCAAGTCTTCCACACGTCACTAAGTAGACGATATCGGGATTTAATTTCTGGTAACAGAGATACGTATTACTGGAGATGGTTTTCGTATCTGTTTAAAAACATATTTGTCTATGAATAGACATACATTTGTATAATCTTTTGCGACCAAAATCCATTATACACTAATATGGGTGAGAGTGCAATCAGTTCATAGTTCTGTGTATGAAATACCTTGGAATGCACAGGTTTATCCTATTAAAACATCTCATATATATTTAGTATTTTGAGATATAAGAGTATTTAATACCTACGATTTCTTATGAAACATGAATAATTTAGCCGTCTATGAAAGAAACATAGAAATGAAATCAAAAAGCGAAAAGAAAAACACCCCAAAAACAAAAACGGCTTATTTCTGGCATTCTGTTTCAGTCGACAAGGAAGAAGTAGAATAAGTGAGTTTATGGTAAGACATTTTTCATATTAATTTGCCAAAAGATAACCTATGTTTTATCACTTATAAAAAAACAAACACATAACAAACAGCATAAAAATAAAACGACTGATATAGATGACTGATACGACTCACATAAAAAAAGCTACACAAACCAAAAGACTTCATAAAATACATTAAAAACTGAAGCAGATTAAAAAAGATAAAACAGAAAACATACAAATAAAGTACTAAAGATATTTACCAGAAAAAGCAGATAATGAATTTTTTAAAACTATTTTGCCATACAGAAAGTTCAAATGAGGTGCTTAAAATGTCAAACAGCTCACCTACAGTTAAATGCTATTCTCGTGTACCGGCTCTTTAAGAAGAACTATAATAATATATTCACTGATTTGATGCAAAGATACTGTATTACTCTTTAGAATTGATATTCTATATCAGCCAGGTGATCACTGTTAGCAGTTATGAAAGATTAGTACCTTCCAGTTCTTACTGAAAGATTTCAATACTATTTTAATGCCCAGACTATGACAAGGCCTTAAAGCTTTTAATAGCACAGGAGAAGCACACTACTCTCTACGCATTGGACCCAAAGGAAAAGGAATTTTCTTTGCATCATTTTAAAGAGTGCTACATAGTCTCGATGGTAATAAATGATAACATGAAAACTAACAGATTTCTAATTCTGGCTACTGAGACGGACAGGGGAACATCTCTTTCACTGTCTTGTATCGTTATGTAGTCTGGTCATTCAAAGAATACATTATGCATTTATTTAGTGCGAAATAAATTATACAAAATGTATATACAGGCACACATCACGACACATCTAGTTTGCACAATATAAAAGCCTTAAGCATATGTGGTATTCTAATAACTATCATAATTCTACTTAGAAGTTAAAGAACTACATATTCTGGTAAACTATTCCATAGATATCTACAGCGTGGAGAAGGAGAGGTGGGAGAAAGGAAAGGCGATCTTGGGTAAGTTTCCATTAGCATATCCTGCGTCCAGCCGAACAAGAATGATTTAGGATTAAAGGGGGAAAATGAAGTTTTGCATAACTTTTCTCTTAGCTGTTAACAAAACTCAGCTTGACTTCTTTCAGATTGTATTTCTAAATATTGCGAAAGAGTGTTAAAAAGGTCACGCCGTTTACCTACTGTTAAATCATCCTACAAGACACATTTTCTGATGTTTCCTCTTTGGTTTTCCCCCGAAGTAGACAAACAATAACGCAATGGTTGTCAGTTGAATATATTATCTCGAAGGATCTTGGCACGATTGCATCGCTACTTGTGTTAGACTCAACGTGTGAACAAGTCCATACGTGAAATACATTGATTTACAAGTTCAATGAGAAGCAGCAACATTTATTGTGTACACTAAAGTTTTGTGCAACTGCTTTAAGTTAGTTGCTTTCGATGGATTATATATATATCATCATCATCATCAGCCGTTATGAGTCCAC
>VCCN01002735.1:3284705-3295981 GCA_006491835.1 Architeuthis dux | reverse complement strand
CTAGATAGAGAATCAACCAATAAACATTATAAGCAAAACCGAAACATTTCTAAAGAAAATAAATTGGGCGTAGAAAATTTATTAGATAGTTATTCTATTCTTGTTCGAAATGGAGAGACATACAATCCAAATAATCACCATTCTATGGTAAGGAGAACGACGTTAAAAACATTTTATAAAAAATAAAATACACGAAATTTCTAAAACCTCAATAAATTATGCCTTTGTCAAAGAGCTACATTGAAGAAAATGTAAAAGAATTACTCTAATTTGTTACACCTAAATGTATTAGCCTCTCACAAATTATATTTAGTAGACTAAATATATTTATTAGTAAATATACTATTATGAGAGAAACTAATAAATTTAGGCGTAACAAATTAGAGTAATTCTTTTAAGTCGGTCGAAAGATCCATTTTTTTCATGTAGCTTCTTGGCAATGAATTAGCTTATATTTTAGCTAATGCAAAACAGAATTATATATAGAATCAGTGTCAGAGTAATTATGTTGCAAAGGTAGCATATGCTACGGGCCCCGTATTTTCAAGGACCCCGCACTAAATACTTTCAAGCTATCAATTCCTATTCAGTGATTCTGCACTTCCTCTATTATTGCCTTCAACTTTCATGCTTTAAGGCTAACGATTTTATTCAAATATCGCTAATTGGAGTCATTATTTTAATACATGTATTAATGGGAGTCTGGAATCCTTATGACACATATGTAATGCATACATACAGAGGTATTTGAAACTGAAGTCGCTATCGCTGCACAAATATCAAAACGAAAAAGTAATACTACTTACTGAAATATCAGACATATTTGTCGTATTATCTGGCTATACTGCAAATTAAAGTAAAAAGATTATGTGTATATCTTTTTTAATTTGAAGCGCATTTATAACTTATGCTACAAACACCGCACTAAGTTAATCCAGCCCTGTTGATAATCTGGTATTTTAACAGCTAAAAATATACCAGGATTAAAATGCTCAGCTGCAATCCCAGTTAAGCTGTTGCTCCCTTTGATTTCTGGCTTGACCCAAAGAGATTTCAGACTGTGAACGTGATTAAAGAGAACGCAACGCCGAATTTGAAAGAGGACTGCAGACTGTTTTGAAACGTGTATGGGACGTTGAGATAAGTTCGTGAAGTCTCAAGGGAAGTTCTTTGAAGTGGACTAAGGCGCGATTAACGTAGATGGGATGTTTTTTCCGTTAATATTAAATGTCTAGATGCTTCCCAGATAGACCTTATAAATCTGTTTCTGATTTTTAAAATGTATATTCTATAAATTATATTGTCATATTCTATAAAATGTATTGTCATATTCTATAAAATGTATTATTCTCATATGTTCTAACATGTAATACATCTTAGCCTTCCTACATAATCTTCCATCTTGATAAATTAGATTCTTTTAAGGAAACTCTAATCTGGTCCAAAATGCCTCATGTGACAGACAAAATTATATAATCTCCAGTCTCGGGGATTCCGACCCTGTGACAGCACCTCCCCAGTGCTCCTTAAGGGGATGGTCAGAAGGATATTTTTGACGCCAGCGTGACACCGATCGCGGGGACTGGGCAAATGTTGTCCTAGCCCATACGTACGCTGTTACACTCCACACGTTGAACTCAAACTGTATCGAATTCCGCTCTCGTGGGGTGACGGGTTTATTGTTGTCATTTATTATTTCAAAACAATAACCGGTGACTCAAGTGCATATTTTATCATCTTCTTTTGCATAACAATAATCAAGAGATTATTGAATTAATGGGCGGCTCTGTGCTCTTGTGAACGAAATCTAATTTCTCATATGTTGCATGTTAGGGTTAAAATGATTTTATGAATGGAACTGTTCTTCATGGTTAATCTTGATCCCCATAAAATGATATTGATTTTTCCCTACCATTTTGGAATAATCCATTCATCATACTTTCCAAAGACGTTTGCCTTGTTTTTTTCTCTCTCCCAACACGCAATTCATAATGTATCTCACCTTCATAGGGACAAACGGTGCAAAAACAAAGTTGATGTTAATGGAGATAAATTCTGCGGAATTGACACCATTACGGTCATGCAGGTGCACGGCAAAACCTGGTGGAGTCTTTTCCTTGATAGAGAAGCATTCATTTTTTGGGATTAAGTGGAGATATCCAGGGATGATCGTTCGTCATTGATTTTGCCAATTTTCTGTATCGTCCGACAGGAGCATCCTTCTCGATATTAATGCTCAAGATGTGTTACAAAAACGATGGTTGCTTTATTGTTTCTAACGGGAGCGTTTATTAAAATGATTCTGTTTTAGAAAATGATTACGATGTGAATACAGCCAAATCGCGTTGGACACACAGGTACGATCACTGATCCCTTAAGCAACGTCCAGCCTGGTCAGTACCTAGATGGGTGACCGTCTGGGAATACCATATGTCGTAACCAGTTGTGGAGGCATCTCCAGCGGTACTCAATGCCTCTCTACTAAACACTCAGTATAAAGAGCAGGATTGAGGAATCTCTCCCCAAGGCTAAGAGGTTACGCCCAAATTATACTGGATACACTGGTTCTCGTACGATCACTGAAGTTAAGCAACGTCGAGCCTGGTCACTACCGAGATGGGTGACCAACTGAGTATACAGGGTGCTGTGGGATACTGGAGATCATGCAAAGAGGCCCTGTTAATCATCCTAGGGGGAGGCCGATCCCCCCCTCCGCCGAGCGACAGGAAATGAATGAATATTACGGCGTGAATAGTCTTTGAGAAATAGAGAATGTAAACAAACTATTGACAAAAGAAGAGGGTAAAAAAGAAGAAAAAAGAAAGAAAGAGAAAAGTAAGAAAAGAAGAAGGAACTAAAAGAAAAAGAAAAATCCTTTGGGAAGAGAAGGAGGACGAGAATACAAATACGAGACGAGAAACACCAATAAAGTTTTAAAAATAAAGAAAACAAAAGTAATCAATCTACTTATGAGTAGTGTGAATCTTCCACTTGAAGGTAACAATTTTGACCCACACTATGAAACATTGAATCTATTTTCTTAATTGTCTGTGGACTTTACTTTGTAGTCACACATACTAGTTTATTTTAGTTTTGTTACCGCATAGACGAACGTACAGTATACAAGCTTGGCTGCTCCAGAGTCAAACTCTGCTCCTACTTCTACTTCCTTGCGTAATTCTACTATACATGTAGTTTTCAAGGGTGTGGGGAAAACCTGCGACACAGCCCGATGCAATAAGTCAAAAGGCACGTCAAAGTTACAGCACAGGAACGATACCTTCAAGGGACAGCTCCTCGCTTATCACCTGTAAGCTATCATCGCTGTCACGAAATTAGAGGCGCTACCAAAGTAATTCACAGTACAACCCCAAGCCCAACTCCAACGTAGCTTCGATAGGCAAGACTAGCACTGATTGACGAATTGTCGCCGCCGGGCCTTTTATAGCCAAAAGCTTGCCACATCCGGTTTGATAGCGCTCCACATACGAGTCACTGACTCTCCACTTCGTCTATATCTGTCGACGATTCGTTCATTCGGCTTTTGCTTCGTGGACCTTCCACAAAACAGACAGCAGACCATTTCCTCTGGGCAAGCCCATTTCCACTTTTTCGCCACACTTTTGGAGGTATGTTAGACTTGTCAGTTTAGAGCAGGTGGTAATGCACTAGGCTAGCGATCATTAGTTCAAATCACGGTAGGGGTGGGGATTTTACATATCAGTTTACTCCCCTATTTTTGGTGAGGATTGTTTTTGTTACATAGGAAAGTAAAGTCAACTCTGACTTTGTCCAGGAGTTTGACAAAAAGAAGGGGGAAAAAAGAAAATATGCGAACAAGTCTCGTTAAGCTGATTACACAAGGTGTTGGCTAATCGACGATTATCTCTCCAATAATAATGGCAATATTAAAGAAGGGTGGGGTACACTGACTTTACAGATATATAAGAATGGATTAATACTAAAGGCTGACAGAAACGGTAGAAGAAATCGGTAAAACACAGGTGAAACCAATTAGAAATATTAGCTTCAAAGATAAAGGGAACATTAAAAAAGAGAGATATTAGATGGGATCATATTGGATGTATCATAGTTCTGTGGGTATAACCACAGAACTATGATACATCCAATATGATCCCATCTAATATCTCTCTTTTTTAACATCGTGGATGTCGCAGGAGTTAGGTATACACAGGCAATTGTAAGACCCACTTTCGGCTTGCCAGGCCTGTCTAAGCTTCATTCTGCTTACGACATCTGGTATTCCCCAATGGTCACCCAACTACACACTGACCAGGCTCAATGTTGCTTAACTCTGGTGATGTATCCAACGTGATCTGGTCATAGCCCATTAGTCTTAGGGAGAGGTTTCTCACTGCTAGTCCTTATTCTGAGCGCTTAGCGGCGATGCGTTGAGTACCATTTTAAATGTATTTGGTATGACTCAGAGGTTGATTGAACCACACCCTAACGAACCGTACATGAACACTCTAACGCTGGGCCACAATGATCGGTCGGATCATATTAGCTTAGGTTTAAGAAGACATGGCTAAAATAGATACATCTTCTAAATAACGAACGGGTTCCTGCCGTATGGAGAGGGTCCATTTGTATAGTAAGTAAATGCCTTAAATAAGTCTTGAATTAAATGAAAATCCAAAGAAAGACGCGACAGCAAATTGTACAATTGATTCGGTATTGATTCTACATAGTCTACTGAACAAAGGGAAGGGCAAACCGCTTTCTGATCTTGACATTCAGATAGATCACACCATGCAAGCAAGATGTAATATTGTAATGCACAAAGAGAGGGGAACCCATCAATTAATAGATATTGTGGTACAAGCAGAGGAATAAAATGCCTCTATATATAAGGCAAGAACACCAATACATGTCCGAAGAGATCAAGAAACAGTTAATAGGGAAGTGACAATTGTACACATAAGTTTTGGAGATCTGGTGGAATATTTGGGATTTTTACCAAGAGGATGAGAAGAAAACTAATAACATTTAAATGTCATTATTGACTGTGACAGGATGACTGTGAATTCGAAATGTAATACTAATGAATACAAATTACTAGGAAATATGCAAATTACGTAATAAACATAACAAGGCTTTTGAAATAGTTGTTGAAAAAAGAGAATTGATACCACTTTATATTTCGCAGACTTGTCACTTTGTTAGGAATAATAGTTTGGTGCCAATAGAGACTGGATATATGTTGGTTTAAAAAGGGGTTGGGAAAACACTGACACAGTTCGGTGCGGACAGTCACTGAATAGCACGTAAAGTGCGCCAGCACCGGAACGAAAACTCGGACGGGATACCTTCTAGACATTCACCGGTTCGCCTAGACAAAGACTTGTTGAGCTCCTCGGGCTGATAACCGGGTCGTACACATCCCAAATGCAACTCTCCGTTCGACCGTCGCTTCTCCCTTTTTCCCAGAACAGCGAGGGAAAGACCCGTATGTGGCCAGAGTGAAGCGCCAGTATCCCGGATGTACTGAGAAAGCTTTTGGTTTAAAAGAACTATCACGTGCACATCCGGGTACGCAAATGCAATCGACGCGCGTCCGTTTCGATCGTTGAAGTGGCAAATCCTCGCCACAATACAGTAGAACAGTAGATATCGCCTATGTTGCGATAGAGACCAAGGCTATCGATCTATCTATATAATGAACAAAGTCTCTATTTGTTTTTCCCGTATGCTCGTTCATAGCAATCGGGGATAGCATACCTTCTGTCTACCAATAGAAGAGGCCGTGGTGTATAAATACGGCTACGATAGATTGAAGACATCAGTTTTCAAATATCAGGTCAGAAGTAAATTATTATAGGATTCCATTTTCGGAAAGTGGTAACAAATATTTACAATGATCACACAACTATACGACAATCTACATCAACTCGTTTCGGCGTTACCATAGTTGAGGATTTTCCGTGAGGATTTTTCGAGGCGTGGTCTCGCTTCTGCGAAATTCTGAAAAGCATTGCCCGTGAGATTTTTAGAACTGCCTAGAGGTACGATCCCACACTAAAATCGACCTTGTGTTAAATGTGACCTCGTGAGGAGGCAGATAAACAATAACTATACAATAATATATATGTATAATGATGAGTGTGACCTCTTCTGTTTCTTTCTCTGTTTTGTATGTCCGTAATGCATAATAAAAGTAAGATAACATTAATTTAATATATTTAA
The DNA here is from genome assembly GCA_006491835.1 of Architeuthis dux. Lineage (NCBI taxonomy): Eukaryota > Metazoa > Mollusca > Cephalopoda > Oegopsida > Architeuthidae > Architeuthis > Architeuthis dux. The sequence continues at coordinate 3,289,774 of VCCN01002735.1, read as the reverse complement.
ATAAATATGTATATATAAAAATTCAAATATATCCGTGAATTTGTTCGCGAATAGTAACTAGTCTCAATAAGCAAACTATGCTAATGACTGGAATTTAACCATCAAAACAATGGCATGTTTACAAAACAGAATCTGCCCTAAAGAATAGAAAAAGTAATATTCTATAAGACGTTGAAATTCAAACGGATCCCTCAATCCAGAACAGAAGACCATATCTAGTAATCGTAAACAAAACGAAGAACATTTATCAGGTTATGGATATTGGTCTTCCAGCAAAGCATAAAGAATAAATGAAGGAAAGTGAATTGCTAGAAGAAAAATCAGGACCTTGCCCGAGAACAGAAAGATTGTGGAAAATAAAGGTGAGGATTATCTATCATCATTGGTTCGTGGTTGGAATAGTCCTGAAAAGATTTACACAGATATTGGAAAACTGAAAATCCGTGAAAGAATCGATATCATCCAGATGGCAGCATTACTAAAATCACCTAGGATACAGAGGAGAGTGCTCGGATACTGAGGAGAGTGCGGTGTCACTTGATCTCCAGTCAAGGTTACTACTGGTCTGAAAACTGAACAAGTGCAAATAATAATAGTTGGATCGACTTATAACGTAAGATGTACCAGCAGATTACCGAATGACAAGAGAGAACGAAAGATTAGAAAAGAAGACACCAAGACGTCTGCCTGGGGCTTCAGAAAATGTGTGAGATGAAAGTGATAAGTGCATCTTAATTAATTGGAGACACTGGAAACCGCCTGATGATCTCCTCTCGGTTGAATATGAGACAAGTAGAGATAATACTTGTACAGCTCTTTTGAAGACAGTGGAAACTGTTTAGTCATTCTATAGAAACCGCCATGTTACATCGTTTGACAGCATGCCATGTTGGGGTGATCAATTAAAAAAGGGGGTGACGAATGAATAAGTTACTTCACTCATCTTTTTTCAAATTTTCAGAAAACAAGCGGGAACAAACTAGGGATCAATTTAGCATAAAATTACATTGTAAATTGAACCTCCCATTAAAACGTATTTAGGGAGGGGGGATTTAAAGAATCGGAGTAAATGTTAAAATTTTCAGCTCCATTGGTGTGGCCTGTACGCGTGATACATACTTAGACAGTCAGCCGGACCGACTTGAAAACTGAAGAAACCCATGTTGACAGTTTTGGTGACAGTTTTGGTTGACGGTTTCTAATACTGAAAAAGATGGTTCGCTGATAATATTGAGAACCGATATTTCCCAATCCGGAAGGAACAAATGTGATTCCAATATTAGCATCAATAATACTTATACTTTTGATGCACTTAGCAATGTATTTGTTTGTTATTCATGTTTGAAACTTGGCTCATTAAACGTGTTAGAGACTCAAAACACTACCAGTGGTAGGGTGTTCAATCCACCGCCGACTCAATCCATAGACTATAAAAATGGTACTCAATGCCTCTCCGCTAAGCACTCAACACAAGGACTAGGATTAAGGTATCTCTCCCCGAGGCTAATTACGGCCAATCACGTTGGATACACATGTTCTCATAAGATCACCGAAGTTAAGCAACGTCGCACTATACCAGGTGATGTAAGCAGAATGAAGCTTCAACAGGCCTGGCAAGCCGGAAGTGGGTCTTACTAACAACTGCCCGTGTGTACCTAACCTCGCGACACCCTCGCTATATATACATACATACATACAATTTCAAATTAGACTAATTTCATTCTAACAGAACACTTTTGTTTCTGTTCTCTGTATAGATTTCCAACGGGTGGATTCGTAAAACTACATAACTTCTCTTAATTAATTTGTTAATTTTCAGATGTCAAATGACTTGTATATTTTCCATGATTGATTTTTTCAAACTCCAGTCCAAGTCTGGAGTTACTTTGTTTTTATACCATAACACTAAGAACAAGAACAAAACTCACCAAGTAAACCCTCCACTATTTTTCTGTCTGGTCACGTTAAACCAAACCGATATATAAAATAACATTTTCTTACCGTGATTTGAAATCACGACCAAGTAATCAGTAGGCGGCTTTCTTGCCGACTGAGCTAATCTGACAAGTCTTGCTACTTCACGAATGTATGACACCACGAGTGGTGTAGATTTTACAAACGTGAAATTACAGATTGCGTTCGATTGAAAATGAAAGGAAATGTTTTACCACCTTTGAAGTTTCTCAAAATAATTTACGGAAAATTAGCTAAATTGTGAGCGAAAGCATAGATATAGGAAAGTTAAGCCAAATCGATTTCTTTTTATTCACAGGAGTAGAATCGAAAAGTGTTACTAACTGAGGCTGACCTCAGGGTCATCTTCTAGTCATAACAGCAGTCAGTCGTAGCACACAGCTGGGGCCCAAATCCTGGGAAATTGTTACTCAGTTATTGTCGTCTCAAAGCCTTGAACTCCCAGGTCAGCCACGATGAAAACGAAAGTTTGTAACTGGGAATCGATTTAGGAAAACTTCCCACCCGAGTATTGAAAAGCGTGGGTGGGACCTTTTCATTGGATATGCAAATTAACCACTCCCACATACAGGTCCGTGTTGGTGTGCGGAACGTTTTGATTCGTTGGTGGTGTCACATGGGATCGATGATAACGCCCACTGGTTGGGGGATATTTTTGATTACCTCTGCCCACTTCCTTCTCGCTCCCGGCCGAAACGCGTTTGCTCGCTAGGAGGCGCTGTTGGTCGCATTTTTGCTCTACATCCGGGACCTGTCGTAAAGGACATTTTGATTGTCCATCTGCACTTAGAATCCCCAGGACAGTTTTAAGACGAAGCACATTACCAGAACTCGGTCTAACAGCCCTTAATAACAACTGCCTTATTCTATGCGCTTATCAAATCAACTCTTCCGAATTTCTTTTCAGATCTTCTCTTCAGAATTTGAATCATTTCCAGATGATCTTTCCGTATTAACCGGTCATTACTAATTCCACAGCAGGCGTTCGAATTCTTCATCCCTTCTTATCTTCACATGTGACCTGTATTCCGTTACCAGACACTTGAGAACCAACTCCGGAGGACTTAATCACATCGTGGGGCCCGAGGAAGCATCCGATGTAAGACGAATCACTGGCGACGGGACGCAGTGTCATAAATATTTAAGTTAGAAAGATGCAAGGGGTTATTTCATTCTAACGCATAAATACATTTACAAAATGAACATTTCCCTACCGTGATTTGAAGCGGCTCTCTTACCGACTGAGCCAAACTGACAAGTCTTACATATCTACGATGTTAGAAATACGCAAGGTCTTATTCATTTTAATAAATAAATACATGTATACTAAACATATTTGTTTTAAAATATTTGTAAAAAATTATTATATATACAATACAAAAGTTGCAGTAATCATCTTCAGTCGAAATATAAGTGGAATTGGACTTTGGCCTTGCAGTAGCCAAGCCTGTTAGCTTTTATCTCTTCATAAAGATGATACTTAGAGCCAACCTAAATTAATATATAATTATCATCTTCCTGTGTGTATATTTTGCTTAGATACAAACTAAAATAGAAGAATCTCACCATTATATCTCTTCCCCACTTTTCTCCTAGTTACCGTGTCGTCAAATTATCTATCTATCTATCTATCTATCTATCTATCTATCTATTGTCTCATTACTTTCTAAACTAAAACCAAAAACAGAAAGTTTCGTTGACACGACATCTCATTGTAAACATCTCCACTCTTGGTTTACAATGAAAATACGTGGAAAGTTCTTAGCAGACTAACGTAGGTGTGAGATTGTGCATACACATTCACACATATTCAGTTATTCATGTACTAAAGATATATGGGCATGCATTATTATATAAATTAACACCTATGACTCTATATAAACAATAGCATGTTTACTTAGAGATTTGTACGTATCATTTCTGTATTTTTGTATATACATGGTTGATGTCGACTTGTGACCAGTCTTTGTGTTCCATTTTATTTGAATTCTTTCTCTTTTTCCCAAATATAAAGTTCTTTCCTCTCGTGGGTTGGTTTTTAAGACCTGCTGCTGATTTGCAGGTTTGATTGCCGCTCATACAAGTGTTTGGAACCTCTGTTTGGGAAACCTTATCTTGTCTGCTTTAGGCAAACAATGCTGATTCAACACCAGCGAGTTGTACTCGACAGAAATGATAGAACTATCTATGAGACGCAAAAAGTACCGACACAGCAAGATGTATAGGGACAAACTCTATCAATACATACATAGCTTTAATAGTCCGCTTCAAGGAAGCAAGGCTGATTCAACATCAGCGTGTTGTACTCGACAGAGATCATAGAAACGCAAAAAGATCATATGAAACGCAAAAAGTACTGACACAGCAGATGTTATAGTGAAAAGTGCTATACATATATGCATACATTTTCTAGTCAACTTCAAAGAAGTAAGGCCGATTCAACATCAGCGAGTTGTACTCGACAGAGATGATAGAACTATCTATGAGACGCAAAATGTACCGACACAGCAAAGTGTATAGGGACACACTCTATCAACAGTTACATACCTTTAATAGTCCGCTTCAAGGAAGCAAGGCTGATTCAGCATCAGCGAGTTGTACTCGACAGTGATCATAGAACTATCTATGAAACGCAAAAAGTAGCAAAACAGCAGATTTTATAGTGATAATCGCTTGTGCGACACGAATATCACTCTGTGAGTCTCTGCAACTAATAACCTAGCGACAAGCAACAAGCAAGATGGCTAGAGGTTAGACACACTGCAGGTTTTATTTCAGAATGTTCTTCTCTTAGAGGGTGGTCTTAGAAAAGACTAAGTGTACCATCTAGCAGTGAGTTATGGAGTGTATGTATACACATATACGTATATAAGACAATCAGACATACATAAATAAATGTATATACATACACACATACATATATAATACAATCAGACAGACATACATAAATATACATACACACACACACACACTCACATATATATATACGATAATTATAAAGACATTTATTAGTTATTAGTTAAGAACCTATATTTGCCCGGCGCCGTTGTGAACAAAGTGTACGATTAAAATCTCCTGCCTACCATGAGAGTTTC
>VCCN01002735.1:3253960-3265255 GCA_006491835.1 Architeuthis dux | reverse complement strand
TAAAGGTAGTTTCACCCACCAGATTAATATGTATCGATGGAGTTATGCGTATATATCAGTCTATAGTAACCCACTATTATTACGAGGGTGGATCAAGTCCGTAGTCATTATCTGAACGTTCTACAGTACAATGTTCCATTTATGTGATTAATATTCACCACATAATTAAGTGCATTGACGAGGTGAAAGCTGAAACATTATTAATGGACCTACGTTTATATTATATACATATCTACCAACACACTTACACGTTTTGCCACTCTTGTAGGATTAAACTGAAGAAACTTGAAATGGGAGATGATGAACATCGCTACCCCATCCATTTTTTATGATATTCAAAGGAAACATAATGTATACGAATGATTTAGCCATGGGAAAGTCAGCCCAATGCGATACAAGTTGGACGAATCCATAGTCTAAGGAAATTCTCTTGAGCAACATGGAAAGAAGGCTTTTAATTTTGCTTCAATATTAAAGTTCTCTCTCTAGAGCCATTTACATTAACCTTCCGTCGATACAATAGACATAATTAGACGTTCTGTTGGATTTGCTGTGAGTACCATAAACCCTGCTTTGTTAATGGAATATTGTGAACGTGTACATCTGGCAACACACCTCACCTCATGGTTCTTCTCAACGTCTTCATTCTATGAGAATCTCATTGTGCTAAAATTGAAAGAAAGGAATTCGTCGAAGAGATCATAATTAAGGAACTATTGATACATATTGAATTCCTGCTGGCAAAACAGCAATTCTTACTTTTTGCTATTTCTTGTCAAAATAGCATCTTATTTTTAATGGAGATTCTGGGATTACTCGGTTGGAAAACCGGTACCTTATTGTCCAGTAACAGCTCTCAAAGAACCAACAATTTATACTTTCTCAGTTCTTTTTTACATACATAAGATTTCGAGAAAAAACTCTCTTTATTCGGTAATCCATGTAAAATCTATGGAATAAAAAGAAACACCTGCTTTTGACTTTGCTCTTTGAAAAGGCGAGGCCTTCTTTATATTTTAGCACAAAGGCATATGTCGGAAACATTACGAGGAAAATGTGTGCCGAAAATATTAATATTGTAGGAAGAATGGGCGCCTATCGCCACGCGACGGTAAATAAACGCGTGTTGCAAATCGATTTACTAGTGTAGTGAGTTCGATCCTTACTGGGTGTCTCATTACTGCAGCCTAGAGGTAGACTCACAGTCTAATTAACTGGGTGTTTCATTACTACAGTCCAGTGCTAAACTAAGCAAAACTTAGAAATGTACTATTATAGCAATTCTATTATAGAATGTAACACACTAACTTCAGAAAGTCACTCGATGAACTAAAAAAGAGAGAACAGTACTAATCTCTACACGGACATCAAACCATGTTATATAACAAGTTAAAGAACCCCATAATTCCTGAAATTAAATTTATAGGTTTCCAATCTCGATTTAATCTGTTTCGAATTCTGATTCCTCGCGAGAGACAGCTAACAAGTTGACGTGTGGTTTGAGAATGTGTTAAGTAGTAGTACCCTTACGCTGGCTACAGCATCAGCCGTCCCTGCCAGGGCTTCGCATATCACAAGTGTCTCTGTCTCGGCTAATTATTCGAGATTTGCGATATGTGAAATAGACATAGAGGCGACAAGTACCCGAAGTGGCGTCACTCACTTCACCATACACTACTGATTTACTAGTAGGTAATGTAGCCCAATGGTAGAGTGCTCGCCTACGGTTTGGTAGGTCGTGGGTTCAATCCGTGACCGAAGACTTTAGAAATGGTACTCAATGCCTCTCAGTTAAGCACTCAGAATAAATAGTAGAATTGAAGGAGCATGGAGAGGGGTCGGCTTCGTTAGGCTAACCCACCCAAGACATACCAGTGAGAATTGGTGATCCAACGGAAGATCTTGTACTGAGTTTCTGTAACCCAAGGACCAATGTATGTACATAATTACACACACACCGGGTAGAAGAAAGTATCATTTCAACAAGAATCTAGAGACAATGCCAAGAAGAAGATTCTCTCATGAAAAAGGGGAATCAAGAATATCACTTGAGTTCTTTGATATTGCATTTTTCTATAAAAGAAGAAGAAGAAGATATGCCTGTTTGTATGTGTATAGATAAGAGAAAGAAGAATACACACTTGAGTGTATTGATAAGGAATGTTTATATATTAATATTAAGTCGTTATCTGAACAACTGCACCCGGACAATAAATAGTTCGTTCTATAAGAGAAATTTCATAAGAGTCAGAACGTCTACAAGCCAAGACGACAGCACTGAAACACTCTGCAAAACAGAAGTAGACAATGCAGAAATAAAATGAAATAAGGAAATGTTTAGATAAAAAAGAGTTGAGCACAAGAAGAGAAGGCAAGATACAAAGAAAGAACAGAAGAAAACGACGCCGAGAATGTGAAGTAAGCATAATTACACAGTAACACAGTTTAACTTTTTTCAGTTCCTAGGTAATAAGCGTTATTTTCCCTAGGTAATAAGCGTTATTTTCCCTAGATAATAAGCGTTATTTTCTAATCGATTACGTCTAAAAGTATAGACAACCTAAACTAATATAGCTATTATTTGCTCCAAACCTTGCTTTTGTGAACAGGACAGTGATAATTTGAAATTTAATTATTCCCAATTGGACAACGTGCAAACTTGCACATCTTTAATTACATGACGGCAGAAAAATAATTAAATATAAACATCACTACATTGGTCATAAAAGCAATGTTTGAAGGGAATAATAGCTATTTTCTATACTTTTATACATAAGTAATTAGAAAACAACACGTATTAACCAGAGACAAAAATCACGTTACATATTGTTATAGAAGGGAAGCAGAAAAAAAGAAAAACATGGAAAGTAGAAAGAAAAGAGAGAAAATAAGGGAGATGAATCTACAAAATAAGTATTTTGCATACGTTAAACGGCAAAGGAACGAAAGAGGGGAAAGGTTAGACTATACAGGCGGTAGGAGGAAGGACCACATAAAAGAGGAATCTTATATAGTGAACAGGCACTCTAAACGAAAATCAACCACGCGAGCAGCCAAGATTCAGAAGCGGCTACTCAGCAATAGTTCACCTACATGCAATAAATGTGCTTAAAGCGTAAAGTATACAACGGTTGCATAATACCAGCCATGACTTACGGATGCGAAACATGGAATTTAACCAGACGAGCACAAAAAACAACTTAGAATAGCACAGGGAGCTTTGGAAAAAGCAATGCTAGGGATAACTCTAAGAGATAGAAAAAGATCATCGTGGATTAGAGGGAGGACTAGAGTGAAGAATATTATACAGATAAGTAAGCAACAAAAATGGAGATGGGCTGGTCACCTAGCAATAAGAGATGACACTAGATGGGGGAAAGGCTAACCGATTGGTGCCCATGGGAAAGTAAACACAGTAGGAAAAGACCACATACAAGATGGAGGGATGAAATAAAAATGTTTGCCGACAAAACGTGGCAGAGATTAGCACAATCTAGGTCATCATGGAAGGAGGTGGGAAAGGCCTTTGTCCAGCAGTGGACTTATAACGGCTGATGATGATGACTATAAAGAAAGTCAAATACAAATGAGAACCCGAAAAAAAAACTGGTAGCCGAACAATACGGACAGGTAAAAAGAAAACCACTCAGACTGGAGCGTGCATGCAATTAGTCAGGGCAGGGGAGAAAGAAAAGAAAAAATAAACTATGAAAGCGAGGGAGGATAAAAAAGAAAGTAAAACACGAAATTAGAAAAAGAATCAAATGGAAACTGGGATCAAGTTTACATCAGGCACCTTAAAATCGTCAAATAGAAAAGGGACACATTTTGCCTCGACACCAGTGATGTTACTTACTTTCAATAAAAAAATAGGGTGTTGTTTCATTTTAAACTAACAAATGTTCGAAGTTACTAGAATATATTCTCCCGGAAAAATAAAAAGTATTTTTTGTGCTGCCAATCCAACTATTCTTCGTAAAACTAGGATGTGGCTTTTATAGCGATTATTCGAGTTTACAGTCATTCAATAACTGTCATCTTAGCGTAATAACAAATAGAAAAAAAAGTTGGATTGAAAGCACAAAAACACATTTTTATTTTTCATGGAGAAAGTATCGAAAATGTTTTAGTTAAAAAAAACCTATTTTTTTGTCGAACGTAAAAAACTTCGGTGTCGAGGCAAAATGTGTCCCTTTTCGATTCGACAATTTTTAGCATGCCTGATGTAAACTTGATCCGGAAACTGTTTTGAAGAAGTTAAGAAAAACGGTTAAGATTTGTAAATTGTAAATAGACCCCGACCCCCGCATATCATAAAACCGTATAAAATAATTTCTCTAAAAAACTCAAGCGGCTAATGGATTGAAATCACCTAAAAATGAAAGAAAAACTTTATTCTACGAGAAATGCGTGGTTGAAAAACCCGGAATCTTAACCGAAAAAACTAAAGGAGGATAAAGAAGCTGCTGGAGTAAATAGATTCAAAAGATGAACGGTGAAAAAGAAAGGCAAAACACAGAAAAATGGTAATTGAAGATTTTGGGAAATCGTCGTTTCACAGAGCGTGCTGAGCTGTATTAAACCCATAAGAACCCAATGTGACACCGGTGTCACATACAATTCAATTGTATGTGCACAGTCTCTTATATGATATTATATTTTATCCTTGATTTTAACTCATGAAGTGTACTAAGTGTCACATACAATTTAATTGTATGTGCACAGTCTCTTATACGATATTATATTTTATCCTTGATTTTAACTCATGAAGTGTACTAAGTAACATCTACTGAACATCCTGGTGCAGTCACAAGACTGTGTGTCGATTTGCCTACCCAGTATCCCACATAATGTTCCTTCAAGTAGAAATGGGTGTGGGTTCTTATGAGTAATGATGGAAATGAAATAATCGATAAAATAATTAGAAAACAGGGGAAAGGAATCACCCAAAACTGAAATGTTGAGCGTGTGAAGATTTGCGCTTATGAACCTTGTGTGCAAGGTGAGAAAAAAGCAGATGTAATGAAGCAGAAAATTAATGAACATAAACAGGAAGAAAAACAAAGACTAAAGAAAATCAACCACGCAACATTGGGAAAACAGGTTAGTGAAACAGTGATTCAATTTGTCTGGGATTAATGCCTTTGATTTTCAATTTTCGTGTTGGTAGCACATTTAGCATTTCTTCAGGTTGATGGTTTGTTGAAAGCAATAATACCGGACTAAACTGATTTTAAAATAGTTGGGGAAAATCAAAGAATTGTGTTGAGATCTTATAATAATGGAAACATGAACGAAAAAGCAACGGAATTGTCGATGTACGAGAGAAGACGAGAGAAGAGGAGAGAGAGAGAAAGAGATGAACGAAAAGGAAATGACAGAAAGAAAAGGAAGAAAAGATGAAATGCAAATTGAAAAACACAGAGACAGCGACCTAAGACAAAGAAAACAACTAAAAATAATAAGAAATATACAGGAAAAAATTCACAAAGAACATCATGAAATTATCATATAACATTTTTCTTCCACGTGCGTTTGTTTAAAAAAGGAGAGAAGTTTTTCAATCCCCTTGGCACATTAGTTTTCTTTAACTTTTTAATAGCATTAAGCGATACACTTGAGCGTTACTTTTATGTGTGAGTGAATTAAATAGTGATATTTACCGAGCGCACGAGGGACATACATTTTCTTGGTCTCAACAATTGACAGGCACACTGTCTCTGTCTCTCTCCCTCTCTCTTTCCCTTTCTTTCTTTCTCTCTCTCTCTCTATCTATCTCCCCTCTCTCTCTCTCTTACACACACACACACATGATATCGTATACATGACAAACGGAATTAAGAGCTAACACCCAAGTATACTGTTAACATAAATGATGACGAGGTGCTCTTGAAACGTATTCGAAAAATCATTTATAAATCATTCCTCATACAATAATCTTAGTTCTCAATCGGTTTTAGATAAAAGGGAATCCATTAGTCAAGCATTCATATTTTCTGACATCTTTCCAAATTTTACGGATTGAAAAATAAAAGGAAATGTTATTTTCTTACAACATCATATTTTAAAGTACGAATATTGCTTCTGTCAACGAAGTCGGAGACGTATATGTATGACCCCGTGTCTGTCTTTCCGTCTTTCCGCTTTCCACACGCTATTTCCAAAGGTTCTAAATGAATTTCATTGACATTTTGTGGAAGGATGGGCGGCGGGCCAAGGAACATTTTGGGGCGGATCCAGCATTTTCTTCAATTGAGTTAATGTACAACATTGGCAGAGGTATGCGCTCTCTGGGTGCTTTTAGTTTGCAACATTTATTTATTAAGATTTATTTGCAATATTCGCAAAGTTGTAAAATGTAGGAGATTCTGTAGTATCATCGTATTGTTCTTCTGCCGACATGAGACGTCTCGTTCCAGGGCTGCGCATGGACGGGAGAGAAAAATCTGAGGAGGGAAATAAAACAGTTCCATACCGGAGAAAAGCTCTCCCACGTAGCCGGAGAGAAAGACGACACAATTCATTCATTTCATGGAGAATGTGGGTGCCTTTAATTTCCGTTGATAGCTTCGATGCGGGTCCGGTTCGCGGATCCATGAGGGTATTGCATTTTGTTTTCGGAAAATCTAGCGAGTTGGTTATGTTCTCTTCTTATTTCTTACGCATTCGCTTCTTCCTCCCATTCTCCACCCCCCCCCATGGTGGAGTAGGAGCTTCTAGGTGGTTGACCCGTCGCTCCTTTCTGCCCAACTGACTAACTGCCGCCCGATTTGAATCGACGTCCTATAAAATACCCGGCGGAGCTGATTGGTCGAACGTATTCCCTTTGTTCCCTTGGTCGTCCGTTTGACCTATATTCTAGCCCTGAACCTGATATGGCGTTTTGGGGAAAGTGACAATACTATCACCCTAAAGCGTAATTGATCTCTACCCTCCTTCCCTAGCAAGTGAACACACGTACACGCGAATAGAGTGTATTTCATTACAATTCCCCACAAAGACAAACATCAATCAAGGCCACATTGGGATACAAACATCCATGTAGAGAATATGGCTCAGGGTGCAATTACAATTTCACGTTGATTTATTAAAATACTAATTACAGTTAGGTGGGTTTTAGCTTTTTCAAAAGTCTTATAACATCATTTTAAAAATGATAAACACACCCACTTCTTTTTATGATAAAAAATTAAGACCTTCTAGGACACCCGATCTTACTCCTAACTGAGCTCAAACTATAATATCAATATTTCATCAAAAGAGTGCTATTCTGTCTACATACTGAAGAAAATATAACACATTTTAGATATCTATATGTTGAAGGGTGCCGTCAAGTAAATACATTATTGATCATACCATCATCAGAAAAGTATTAGAAACGAACACATTTATGTAATGTTCGAACTTCCAAGATAATGAACTGTCAATAATTATTAATTTTTGACTCGTATTTCATGCATTTGTTCTTTTGCTTTTTATTACATCAGTAGTACAGGAGGAAGGCAGATTACAGAGCGTGCTTGAAGAAAATGGAGAAATAACGGATAGGGATCGAATTGTCGAACACGACCAAGAATTCTACAAGAGCCTCTATTCCTCCAAGCAGGGGCCACAGAACAAAGACAAAGATGTAAAAGACCCGAACCACCAGTTCGAACAAGTTACTCCATGGGAAAAAAGCTGGTAATGTCCTCACCACAAAACTAGCCAAACTATTCAACTAATGTCCCAAACAGAGTAAAGTCCCAGAGGATTGGAACACCTCAATCATCTTGCTAGAAAAGGAAACCCCAAAGATCTAGGTAACTACAGACCAATCAGCCTTCTCAACAGCATATACAAACTGTTTACAAAGGTACCGAACCGTACCGAATCACCAATACGCTAAATGAAAACCAACCACGGGAAAAGATTGGCTTTAGAAGGAGTTACTCGACCATTGACCATCTCCATTCGGGGAATCAACTAAAAGACAAAGCAGCATAATACAAAATGACACTTGCTATATCATGTGTTGACCTAAAGAAGGCCTTTGGCTCGACTGGAAACCCGAAGGTCATAGAGACAATCATAAAACAAGGAGTAGACTCCGTATATGTCAGAGTTTTACAACATATCTACCGCCTCAGCAGTTCCTTTATTAGTGGTCTCTGATGCCTTTCAGCTCGAAAAAGGAATAAGACAAGGCGACACCAGTTCACCCAAACTCTTCACAGCTTGCCTCGAAATGATCTTCTAAAATTTAGACAAAAAAAGGAATCATAATTCATGGCGAATACCTAAGCAACCTAAGATTTGCAGTCGACATCGTCCTCTTTGCAGAGAACCTCCATGAAGTCCAGATACTGTTAGACGAACTGAATGAAGAAAGCAAGAAAGTAGGTCTTCATCTGAACTTCAGTAAAACCAATGTCATGTACAACAAATATGTTGAGTACCAAGACAACGATCACCATCGAAAACGCAGAGCTAAAAAAGACAAAGAAATCCTCAAACGAATAATCACCCTAGTTTGGCAGGCGTTCGGTAGAGTAAGCTCAACATTCAAGAACAAAAAGATCCCAGTAGTTTTGAAAAGAAGGGTCTACAAACAATGCGTCTTGCCGATATGAAGCTGAAACTCGGAACCTAACAGAAAGAGTGGCTCTCACACTAAGAACCATGCAACGTGAATAGGAGAGGAGCATAACATGGAGATATCACAAGACCACACAGTAATACTAGAGAAAGCACAGGGGTCAGAGATATCATAGAATCCATTTGGAAACTCAAATGGCAATGGGCAGGCCATGTTGCAAGAATGTCAGACAATCGCTGGACATCACGATTCACAACCTGGATCCCCAGATATCATATGCAGAGGAGTTGTGATGGCGTGACGATTTTGACTTTTTTTATTCTTTTAGATTTAAGAGACATTGGCGCCGCGACGCTCGCGATAGAGAGATCTGGCGAATCTTGGTCTATGCCCAACGACGGACGTTAAAAGGCTTATGATGATAATTATTAGATGTAATAGTATTCTCAGTATTTCTCAGAGGAAGCATTGTCAAATACTATTATTTTTTACTAGTATTTCTTTCATCTTATTCCAACTTCTTTTTATTGTTCCCATTTTCCGGAGCAGCTGCTTTACCGATTAGGCTACAGATTTCAACAATTAAAATTTAACCATATAGCCATTATCCTATGTTGTTCCAGTACTCCTAATACGCAGCCATCTTTTTGGGAGTTGCGATAAAAAGCAACAAAAAAATAAATAATAATAATAAGATATTTGAACGATATTACAACTAATACTAGGTATGTAAACAATGGAGATGGCAGCGTATAAGGCGTTCGAGGAAAATAAGGAATAAAAGCTATGTTTGAATTGGTTGGCCTTCGTAATCTAATTGGTAGGGCAGCTGCCCTCGAAAGGTAGTTCTTCCGTTGATAAGGGATACGAGGTAGAGTCTGACCGGAAGTTTATTCTTTATTTCCGATCCACGGTTCTTACTAACGATCGTATAAGGAGGATCAGGAGGCTGTGATTAAACAAATACAGTGGAAGAAAAATTAGTCAGAAATTAAGTTTTGGGAAATTTGGTTTCAAAGATTCTCTTTTTCTTTTCTTTTTACGTAGTTTTGGCTCAAACCGCCGATGGCGTATTTCAAGTAAATATCTTCAATTACAGTTTCAAATATTTCCAGCTGAACGGATACATAACCAGGCTCCCACTCAGGCTGATCGACCGCTTTTCGGACCGATCATTATTGTATCTATCATCGTCCTCCACTTATAGACTCATCGATGGTTTCGCATGGTTAGGTACACACTGGACAATTGTTAGTAAGACCCACTTCAAGCTTGCTAGTCCTATCGAAGATACGTTGTGCTTACAGCACCTGGTATACCCCAATGATCACCCATCTAGGTACTGACCATAATCGACGTTGTTCAAGGGAACCGGTGTATCCACTTCTCAATCCTAATCCTTGTGCTGAGTGCTTAGCCGATAGGTATTGAGTACCATTTTAAAAGTGTTTGGTATGACTCGTCTGTAGATTGAATCACGGCCTACCGAATCAGGGACGAGCACTATAACAGTAGCATTTTATCTTTTTGCTGAAGATCTTGAGCTATTGACCAAAAGTCGGTCATCTCGGCTGTTCATAGCAAGAGATTTCGATTATCCAGATCCGTCTATGTTGCAACCACGGGAGGATTCTTCCACCCGTCACTAATCGAAATGAATGCTCCTTGGCTGACGACGATGACTTCAAGATACGTTGCATTCGTCGTAGACGAGACATTAACAACTTAGAAGAGACACCAACCCTGTTTGAATAAACTCCAGCTTCGCCAGGAGATGTCCATCAGGTAGAGTTCCGGTTTTAAATTGAGGTCCAACCAGGTGGGAAGTAAGGTTTAGTCGGGGGCTCAAAACAGAACAGGTGTGGTAAGCAGATAAAATGTATTCAGTGCGAAACACGGACGGATTGCATGAGAACGAGTGGATTATGTATGTATATATCAACATCCTCCGCTTATACCATCAACTAGATTGTCTCAGGGTTAGGTACACACCGGTAATTGTTAATAAGAACCACTCCCCGCTTCCCAGGCCTGTCGAAGCTACGTTCTGCTTACGGAACCTGATATTCCCCAATGGTCACCCATCTAGGTACTGACCAGGCTCGATGTTGTTTAACATCATGATTTGGCCGTAACCGATAGGCCTCGGGGAGAGCTTCCTCAATCCTAGCCCTTGTGCTGAGTGCTTAGCGGAGCGGCATTGAGTACCATCTTTAAATTCTTAGGTATGATATAACTGGAGGCGAGCCCTCTACCACTGGGCCACGGCGTCCAGTGGAAAAAGACATAAAACAAAATGATGAGCGCATAGAGAGAGCAAATAAAGGCCGAACAGAAAGACAGAGGGATAGAAAGGTGTAAAATAAACAAAATACAGAGAATAAGAAAAAAAAACGGTCGAGGGATATGAGTAAAAACGGAGAGAATAGGCAAAAGACACGAAGATAAGACACGAAGATTAAAGAAAGAAGGCATTTATTTGTTTAATCTTCGTGTCTTATCTACGTGTATTTTGCCTATGCCTTCTCTCTTTAATCATCGTGTCTTATCATCGTGTATTTTGCCTATTCTCTCCTTTTTACTCAGAAAAAAGACATGAAGATAATACACGAGTATTAAAGAAAGACGGCATATAAAAAAGACACAAAGATAAGACACGAAGATTAAAGAAAGAAGGCATAGAAAAAAGACACGAAGATAAGACACGAAGATTAAAG
>VCCN01002735.1:3208641-3224344 GCA_006491835.1 Architeuthis dux | reverse complement strand
CATCCATACGTATGTACAAGTAAAATATTAGTTTCCGAAGGAGAAGCACTTTTAGCGTAATATTTCTAATCAGCCAAGCACAAGGGAAAAGGAAAATAGAATCACAAATAAATAGAAATAAGAAATAGAGTTAAGCCATAAATATTTCATCCAGACAAGAAAACCGAATGAATTTTAGTTTTAAATGAAAAACCAAAATGTAGTAAAAAAAATGTAAAGTCTTTTTCAAGAAAAGAATTGGTTATTTTTACTTTCTTTTGCTTCAATATATCCTGCGCACTCGACATAGGTAACTAATTCGATGAAAATTCAGTTCACACATTTATTATTCCAGATATTCTACGAGCAACTCCATAATTAAAAATCAATACATGTCAGTTTCTCCTCCCATCCGTGCACTTGTACAGCAAGTAACCGTAACCCTGATTCTAACAGGGATACATCATTGGCATCATTGGCAGCAACTGTTAGCGACAAATCGTGTTGGACACATCGGTTCTTGCACGATCACCGAAGTTAACCCATAAGAGACCACTGTGACACCGGTGTCACATACGATTTAATTGGTCTGCACAGTCTCTTATATAATATTATATTTTATCCTTGATTTTAACTCATGAAGTGTACTAAGTGACACCTACTGAACACCCTGGTGTGTCAATCTGCCTACCCATAATCCGACATAATGTTCCTTCAAGTAGAAATGGGTGTGAGTTCTTATGAGCCTGGTAAGTACCTAGATGGGTGGCCGTCTGTGAATACCAGATGCCGTAAACTGCTGGGGCTCATATATAGAGCCTCCTATGGCGATCCTGTTAATCCTCCTAATCAGTCCGATCTCAACACTACGCTAGATAAGGAAAATCAAAGCCCCCCGAACCCTATGACTGGCCTGTCTGTGAGTGACAATGACTGAATCAAACAACTGGATGTGTCACTCGAGACGACAGTGATCAAGAGGAACTTGAAATACCATGAATATCATTTAAATATTTAAACTGATTTGAGAAATAAAAGACAGTCTCAGCTAAAAAGAAGACAGGTCTGGTTATTCACTCAATAGAAACCGTCATATGACCAATGTGTTTTGACAGCATGTCATGTTGGGGGTGATTAAAACAAATTGAGAAAACGGCTGATCAATGAATAACTTACTTATCTCGCCTTTTGTTGGGCGGTGATCAGTAAAAAGGTCTGATTGCACCCCCCCCCCAAAAGCGGAGACAAACTAAGGGATCAATTTAGCATAAACCTGCATTGTAAATTGAACTCCACACTAAAACCTATTTTGGGGGGATTTAAAAAAAAAAATATGTTCATAAGGAGTAAACTTTCAGCCCTCTAGCTCCATTGGTGCGGTGTACGGGTGATACATACATACATAGCCAGCCGGACCAACCCAAAAACTGAAGAAACCTATTTTGACAGTTTTGGTGATAGGGTTTGATAACGGTTTCTAACGGGGGAAATATATAATAATATGTTGGATCAAATAAAGGGACGACACGTAAGGAAAAGAAATGATACCCCAACGGACAAAATAGTTAACATAATCTAGTCCACCACTATGTACTTATATCTCTCTTCTTGATAATAATAATATTCCCCATATGTAATGTAAAGTTTGAAAAGCTAAAACAATTTTTTACCTAAGCTGTTTTTCCTATCTTCTGAATATTTTGTAATATTCAGAAGATGTCTTTATAAGTGCGCATATTCTAATTTACGTCAACCTTCAGAATGTCAGGGCAAAAACTTTACACACACATTTTCTAATATTCAATATTTCACTGGAGGTAAGTCTTGCACTAGAAACTATTGAATACTTTATTTGGCAAAAAGATATTTCTCAATATCTTATTTATTCATAAAATATACATTTTTTTAAGATCATGCAAATTATGAATACTTCCTTTAAAAAGGATGAAAAAAAGATTTGCAAGGCGTCATTTATTTCAGAGTTCTTTCGCCAGGTGTTTTTACAAATCAATATTTAATTTACTCGTACCTACTGATGATGTCAGTACATTTACATATTTTAAATTTACTATGAGGAAATAAAAAACAAACTACTTTTTTGAAATAACATGTAAAACTTCAGACACCGTCTACAAATGGATTCAAAATTAGATTTGGTGAAACATCAAAAGCCTCACCAACTACTGCACAATTCATGGGCATGGCAGGATGATGAACGGATTTAAGTGTCTGAATATTTGTGACGATGTCGATAATGCAGGCATATGTGCAACTGTGTTAATACGGGGGTTTGGGTTCTGGTCACGAAGGCTATATACAATTGAGTTCTTCCTCAGCGAATACTCAATAAGTATGGGTTAGATTATAGGGCACCTCTAAATATATTTTAGATATCAAAAACAACCTTTATGTATGTTAAACTAGACCTAATTACAAGATATTTTCAGTTTTCTGAAATCTTTTTGTTTATAGGGGCAAAACCCCCTCTGATGAAGTGATCATATATGGTGCCTAGCCCAAAAAGTGACCAAAATGGAAAATATGGGAAAATTAAGAATTAAAGCAGAATGTTAAATAAAACATAGAATTAAAGAATAACATTCAATAAAATAAATAGATTAAAAACATTGATATTGACAAAAAGAAAACACCTCTGAGTTTCTTTCAAGATTGTATTGTGCGGGCCAAAAACAGACTAATTTAATGGGGTGTGGTATACCTCAAAACATGTTCAGTCTTTGTTCAAGAACACGTGTACTTTGCAAAACTTGAGGACCACCTTGATGAGGATTATGTTGTCTTTGTAGCTACAGTATTTGCATGTGGCTGAAGGGTCCCCCGTTGATCATATATAGTCACTATTAAAAGCATCATAATAGGTATATAATGTGAAGGAGAAGATATTTAAGACTGTTTTGATGGGAAATGCCGTGATATAAGTTGACTTTGTGATTTCAGTGGAATATGACACCAACAGGTGGAATATAAGTTTGAAAGAATAGTAGAACCACCTTATTAAAGTAAAATGTTAAGTATAGAAAAAAAAAGGTTTATATTTATCAGTTTCTCTGTTGAAACAAACTTTCTGAAAAGGAAACCCAAACTAAGATACGAATCTTCCACCAGGAAAATCCTTACTTTTGCAACCAACATTTATCCTAAAGATTATGCTGAATTATGATGATTACGGGAAGAATGATCATGTCAATATTGTATTATGAAAGTAGTCTACATCATCAAATAGGGGGGAAACGATCAATGAATAGCAGTAACAATACTCTTAGTAAACCATTATTTATTAGTCATTCCACAAAGGCAAAATGGTCAGCTTTTAGTGTAAGGGAATCTGTATTCCCAGCAGATATGAAACACGACTATAGGGTGGTATTTTATTATTGTGGCTAACTCAAAGTGAACCATTATTTATTAGTCATTGCACAAAGGCAAAATGCAAAATTCATGTACTATCTCCCAGAAGACCGAAACTTATCTTTTAAGGTTGTATAATCTACGATAGCAGAAAAAATATAAATCATCCCTATCATAATGTATTGCTTTTTTCAAGAGTCTACATGAAGTGACACTCACTGATTACAAAGAGTTGATAAGAATATAAGAATATAAATTGTATTGAGATTTATTGAAGGTTTTCTTTTGACATAAACGATATAGATAACATTTCTGAAAAAGAAGAGCCCTCACTAAGATCCGTACATATGTATGTACTAGTATAGAAATCAATTTATGTATATCTACACAAATTATATATGAACACGATGCCCCAAACGAGCATATGCCTAAATATATATATATATATAGTATATACATGAAGTCATTTATTAGCCCAAATACTAAAAGAAACTACTCACACGTATAAGCACACATACATATATGACCGCACATACAGAACTATATGCACATACACAGATATACATACAAAAACAAACACACGCACAACGTATTCGTGATGATTTCAGTGTTTAAGCTCTGAATGACTACTTTTCAGAGCTTTTTGCAAACAGCGAGATTGTGATATTTCGGAGAGCAAAATCACACGGTAAATTGTTTTTTGTTGACATAATAAGGAGTAAATGTTGAAAATTCCATCCCTGTAGCTCCATTGGTGTGGCCTGTCCGCGTGATACATACCTAGCCAGCCAACTCACTTGAAAACTGAAGAAACATATGTTGGTAGTTTTGGTGACAGTAGCAGAAATAGTCAAAACAAAATACTCATCATAATGTATTCAATTAAATACCCAGCAAAGTTATTCTTACCCGGGGAAAGGAGATTTGATGGTGGGAGATTGATGTAATAAAGTTAATATTTGCTCAAGAAGAAAAAGACGAATATGTGTTCCCTTTACCGTCACAAAGCAAAAGCAAAGTTTTCACGAAGACTGTCAGTGAAAATTGAATGTTATCTAAATTGTCCTTAAATCCATTCCTCAGCGACAGCAGCTGCGCCTTGTGGCTAAACCAGAACACATTTAGGTGGGCAACATCAAACAGAAAGACTCACATTTGAAGATAATGAATCCGCCTGAAACTGCAAATGTATCATTATTCTCAACACGAGATTCTAACAAATGTCAGCATACACTGGCATATCTGGGAGCTGACACACACTGATATGTCATTAAATGGAATAATTTCAGAGATACAGTGGCGGATTTGCTATCTTAACCTTCCTTATCACTGAATGGATTAGCTATAGAGGAAATTACAGATTTGGATTTCTTACGTATTATCTTGGGGCTTTACCAATCGCGGTGGCGTAGTTGTAGTGTGCTCAGCTCCGGGTCGGTATGTCGTGGGTTTAATCCATGGCCGAGTTATACCAAAGACTTTAGAAATGGTACTAAATGCCTCTCTGCTAATTACTCGGCATAAAGAGTAGGATTGTGGAAGCCTGGAGATGGCTGGGCTCGCCCAAGACACACCCGTGAAAACAGTGGTGCCCCTACGACACAGCACAGGGGATCAATAGCTCTGTACTAAGTTACGGGACTATTGACTATGGATCTGAGCTTTTGATCGCTCATTAAAAATAACGTACAGTATATAACTCAATCCCTTCCAAAGAACCATTTGCTTTACTTCTCATTATTGTCAATATATATCCAGAAGACATAAATATGCAAATGCCTGTTGTTCATAAAGAAAACTATTATTTTAACTGTTTCTAAATTACAATGAGGACAAGACATAATCAATAAGAATTGAAGAATACACATGGACTTGTATGAATGGCTTGGCTTCGCTAGCGAAGATTTTGGTGATTTCCTTCCACAGTGTTTGGACCATAGACGTCGGGACCAATGTTCAGAGTAAACCTCCAGCCAGAGCAATGTAGTTTTAAGGTGAAGTGTGACTTGCCCAGGGTCGACCCCACCCTTTAAACCAAGGGTTTGCATCCTATGGGCTACAGGAGTGACGCAGATAGGGGCAGAGACTTGTATAATGTCATCTAATTGACGTTTTGCACATAGCAAAATAATTCAATTCATTACCTGTTTAAAATATGTGTATAAAATATAAATAATGATAGATATGAATTGGATTAAATAGATTGCATATGTTATTGTTACACGGGGAAAGAACCGTTGCTTCTAGCAACAGAGATTGATAGCGGAAGCTTAATAACGTTAACATTTTGATTTATAGCCCCCGGCATTCCGAGCGACTGCCAGGTCAGTGGTAGATTTCAATCTGTTTTCCTCTGTGTTATCACCGGTTACATCTTTAGATTTGTCTCTAGAAAAGAAAACAGCGTGAACTAATCTATAAAGATCTTGGCAACCACAGGATAATAGGTCTACTCAACTGCATAAACAAACTTTTTACCAACCGAATCGCCAATAAGTTAGAAGAAAACCAACCACTGGAACAAGCTGGCTTTAGAAAGAGTTACTCGACCTTTGACCATCTCCATTCGGTGAATCAACTCAAAAAGAAAACAGTGGAATACAAAATGCCATTCTCTGTAGAATTTGTTGACTCCACAAAGGCATTCAATTCGGTGGGAATCCCTAAAATCATCGATTCAATCATACAGCAAGGCGTACACCCCGTATATGTCAGAGCTCTATAGAATATCTACCAACGCAGCAGTTCCTTTATCATACATAAAAAAGACGTTCCATCTCAAAAAAGGAGTAAGACAAGGCGACTCCAGAATCCAAACTCTACACATCTTGCGAAGCAGATAAATAAAGGAATCAGAATTGATGGCGAATACTTAAGTAATAGGTATGAACAAAATGAAAGAATATTTCAAGCGTGTAAGCGACATCTGATTTAAAACATGTATGGTAGACACTGCAGTACATATATATTTGAGTGGAAAAAATAAACAAGATTAAAATGCACGGCCGCTGCACCGTGCAAAAAAGGCATGTTGTCGCCTGTAGCTCCCATAATTTGAAATAGCAGTCAATTTACATAAACACAAAGCAGAATAACATATATTAAAAATACAGGCGGTAAATATCTTTTCATCATTTCACTATATTTAATTATTCATCCTTATAAGTTTCAGTCGAACCAAGACATAGACATAATTCAAAATATGCATTTCAAAAGATATCGGAATAAATTATTACTATCTGGAATAACGAATCTCCGAAGAATCACTCAAGGTTTGCAAACTTTCGATATAGCAAGCCCGACCTTCAAGAACATGAATATCTCATTAGTTTTAAAAAGAAGGGTCTACAACCGATGCATCTTCCCGATAATCTCATAAGGAGCTGAAACATGGAACTTAACCAAGAGAGTGGCTCTCAAACTAAGAACGTGTACATAAGAGGATCAAGCTTAACATCACATGGAGAGATCACAAGACAACACTTTATATTAGAGAACAAACATGGTTCAGAGATGGCAATGTTGTAAGAATGACACACAACGTGCGTCTCCCGAGACCATATGCAGAAAGGTGTCCAGCCAAAAATAAGATGGCGAGATGATTTAGACAAATTCAGAAGGTCTTGGCACCTTGACACTCGGGAGCCAGATAACTGGCAAATCTTCGGGACGGTCTATGTCCAACGACAGACGTTAAAAGGCTGCTGCTGCTGCTGATGATGATGATGATGCTGCTGCTGCTGATGATGATGATGAATATATAGTGAGTATTCAAGTATTCATTGCTTTCATCCTATTCTATTCGTATGAATCCCCAGTCAAGACGTGATGAAATACATGTTGATAAATTAATGAGAGATAATGTCGTGTTAGTCCAATGGTTAAGCCACGCCGTAAAAAAGGGAAGAAATGGAACTCTGTGTAAAAACATATTTGCCATCATAAATAATCGGATCATTTAAAATGTACACAAAGTATCAACGTATTTATAAAAGGAAAGGCGATTATGGAAAGGCGTGTTGAATTTTTATATACACGCATTCTGCTATCGTTTTAATTCGCTTTGTAGAAAAGAAAAGCGATACAATAGAAATAGCTGTAGTTAAAAATAAAAACAAACAAAAAAAAACAATCTGTTAGCACAGGTTTGATGAGTTTTGAAAATATCACCTGCTGGTTTGGAAGCCCCGAAAAATGTATTTATCTGCAAAGAGGCAACAATAGCAAGATGATGGGATATAGATTCTGTTTTTTTCTTCTTGTTCAAGACACAGAAGTTGATGACTCATTTTCAGTTTAAACAACTGGATCTTTTAGCACCATCTATATTTCTATTTTCAAACTATTCCAATTTCAGAGAGAAGGTAATATTCTGCACATAATCAAATGCAATGTTGTGTGTAATTCCTACAAAACAAACTAATTCATTCTTCTTTTCAGCAAGAAAGTTTAAAGTATATATTTCCATTAAATATGTAGAATGCTACACACAATATATCAGCATGTCTGTTTAAATAGGGAGCCTTAGCAAACACAAAACCAGTGAAGAATAAAACTAAGGGAAAACGCAATACTTAATAATGCAGCACTCATTTCTGTAAAGTTGTATAACAAAAGAAGCCAAGATGCTTATAACGAATAAAGGATTGTAATCATGTACTCAATCATCTGAAAGATCAATTCCTTTGTTTCTATTCATCGGCCAAAGAATAAGAATACAAAACCTTATTTCATGTCCATCTAATGTCATAACCCGAAATATTTTTAACATTTATGTAAGAATGACATTTTTCAACTCGCAAATTATACTTGTTTCTTTTACCTGCTCTGTACGAACTCGCCGATTAACGATTATGATAATTTTAGACTGGATTATAGAGAGAACGACATATGTAGCATACATCTTATTCGACTTTTGTAAATTCTCTTTATAAAGAAAGTCAAATATTAGCGATGAATCAAGTAACATGTTTGCGTAAGTAGTTGCTAACATTAGTTACACAGACATTTTCAAGGTTTACAGATCCTTTTTATAAGTATTTCCCCAATTGTAACCAGTAGAAACACAAATATTCAGCTTTGCTGCAAAGGAAGCAGTGTTTTCTTTGAATAATATACATCAATTCTACCAGCTGAAGGAAGTCGAAAAATACAGCAAAAATGGTTTATGTAACTGAAAGACAGGAGGAAAATGAGGTTTTGGTGAATAACATATCTCATTAATACATTCCTAGTTAATCCGTTCACTGACACAGTGCCAATAGTTTTATCATCCTCAGCCGTTATAGGTCAACTGCTGGACAAAGGCCTTTCCCATCTCCTTCCATGACGACCTATCTTGTGCTAACCTCTGCCACGTCCTACCGGTAAACTTTTCTATCTCGTCGCTCCATCTTGTGTCTGGTCTTTTCCTACTGCGTTTATTGTCCCATGGGCACCAATCGGTTAGTCTTTCCCCCCATCTATTGTCATATCTTCTTGCTAGGTGACCAGCCCATCGCCATTTTTGCTGCTTAATTATTTGTATAATATCCTTCATTCAAGTCCTCTCTTTGATCCATGTTGATCCTTTTCTATCTCTTAGAGTTACCCCTAGCATTGCTCTTTCCATGGATCTCTGTGCTATTCTAAGTTGGTTTTCAGCTCGTTTTGGTAAGTTTCCATGTTTCGAATCCATAAGTCATGGCTGGTATTATGCAGCCGTTATGTACCTTACGCGTTGGCAAGGTGCTCTTCATAGTGTCTCTACCCATAGCAAATGCTTTCCAACCTATCGTTATGCGTCGTTATATTTCACAGGCATGGTCTTTCTCTAGCGTTATTACCTGTCCTAGATAGATGTATTCCTCGACCTCTTTTAGAGTATCTCCTTCAATCTTTATGACATTTTTTTGGACTTTATCGTTGAACATTACTTTTGTCTTTGTTCTGTTCATCTTTAAGCCTACTTTTTTACTTTCCCGATTTAGATCAGTTAACATGTTTTGTAAGTATTCGGATGCTTCCGATGCCATGGAAATGTCATTTGGTTCACCAAACAGTCTACGTTAATAATAATATATGTCATATTAATGTCTTTATTCTCCTATTCTTTAATAGTTATTCTCTAGTTAATATTTAAGAGCATAAAGGATATTTCTGTTATTAAACTATATTAATTAGTTCATGTTCTACATCAGAATAGCAAATATGTATGGTGCCAACTCAAAGTCCTATTACACACTTTTAGGTAGGAATCGTTGTACCTGTAGGAAAAGATTATCTATATTCACTAGGATTTGTTTGATATGTCACAAGTCGCAGGTGAAAGGATCAAATTCACTTCAGTAGTAATGATCTGTGAGATTAGCTTGCTACCCATTGCCCCACAGCGAGGCAGCCTGTTATGCTCGTGAAGTATATTCAAAGGAGAGGCAGAGCTTAACATTCTACCAACTGTGATATTATATTATGAATGCATTCTTAACGTCTTGAATTGGTTTGTAAACGACCTTCCAACCTGGTCAAAATCACACAATACTTTCTATCAAAGGACAAAATAAAGAGGGCATTTCCACCACCTCGCGAACCGTTTAAGTGGTCATTGCACAAGCAACCGAAATAGAAACTTATTCTTCTTCTAGACTAGAGTTAAGTAGACTTAAAGGCATTGGAATTTACTTTGTATTGGCTCCACACAGTTTGACACGGAATAGATTAACTCAAACCCCTCAACTGTAAATCCAAACTTCTTCTCCATTGGTTGTTCAAAGTTGAGACCAATGATTATCTAAGTATCCGATTACTTCTGAACTTTAACTCCTACTTAACCTTTGCATTGCAATTCGGTTCTCCAAAATATTCACCGAGAGGCTGTTTCGTTCAATGGTTTCAAATTGCTGTAACGGTGCAAAGAAATTATGTCACCTCTCTTGTGGTTGAGCGGTCGATAATTCATACTTTTCATAGGAATACAGGAAGTAATAGATCTGCCCATGAGAGCCGACTGTAAAGCATTGATTGATTGATTGATTGATTTAGCGGCATATCAACCTTTGATGGGTCATTTAATGCCGAAATCAGTTTAGAATTTCCCAAAAATAGAGTCTTGCGACTTTAGTGAACGTTTCTTTTTAACTAGCGTCTTGCGACTTTGGGGAAAGGTTATTTTTTTAAATAGAGTATTGCAACTTTGGTGAAAGGATATTTTTAAAAAATAGTCTTGCGACTTTGTGTGAACTTTTAAAAAAATAGAGTCTTGCGACTTTGGTGAAAAAACATCCCATTGCTAGTGAGTTTGATTTTTACTGGGTGCTCCAGGATTGTATCCCTGTGCCAGGCAAATATATATATATATATATATGCATCTGGTTTTCAGTCATTGTGAAAGTGCCACTGATCCTAACTACAGAGGGTATTATTATAAATTGTTGCTGTTTCAGGAAGCAGACTATAATTAAATCGACTTCGTGAGAAAGATTCCTTGTGTAGACATCAACGTGCAGAAGGGGCGGGCTGCTCAATCTACAGGCAACCCGGGTAGGCCATGCCCATGGCGCGACCCTGTCATGAGTCTGAGACGGTAAGACTTTCTAAAAACGAATGAACAAGAAATGAAAAATGAATAAATTAAACAGAATCAAAACTGGTTAGTCACTCAATAGATGCCCGCAGGTGATCAACATCTTTTGGCAGCATGCCGTGTTGGAGGTGATCAATTAAATAAATGAGAAAAGGGGTAATCAATGAATAAGTTACTTCTCTTTTGTTGGACAGTGATCACTAAACAAAAGAGCAAGCATGAAAGCTGCTGACACAAACTAAGGGACCAATTTAGCAAAATCTTACATTTCAAATTACTAAAGCCCTATTTAGAGGTGGGTTAAAAAAAGGGTTTTCTAGACATAATAAGGAGTAAATATTGAAATTCGCAGACCTCTATCACGGCCTGTACGCGCATTACATATATAGCCAGCCAGCCAGCCAGACAGCCAGCCAGACAGCCAGCCAGCCAGCCAGACCAACTTAAAAACTGAAGAAACCTACGTTAATGTTGACAGTTAAATGTTTTCTGTTGTGGTTGTCGGAACTATTTACTTTTACTTGATTATGTTAATAAACTTTTATTTCTATATATTTATTTTTCTCACTGTAAAACATAAATAAATAAGTAAATAAGATAATACTATAATTTAAAGGGCTCCGAAGTTCACCTCGCGCAGGGCACCGGGAACCTAAACATCAAGGAATGCTATGGATATCCACTTTCAGTTTTCTGGGGGAGTGCAGTTATGAATAAAAGCATTGCTTGTGACAAGGCGAACACTTTTTCAAAGATAAGTAACTGATATTTGAGATCATCAGTCAAAATGTTGATGTGTCTCAATAGGGTCATCAGTGTTGGTAACTTCTTTAAAGCTCACGAATAGTGTAGGTGCAGACATCGAGGAATGCCATGAATATCCACTTTTAGTTTTCTGTAGGAATGCAGATATGAATAAAAGCATTGCTTGTGACAAGACGAATACTTTTTCAAAGATAAGTAACTGATACTTGAGATCATCAGTCAAAATGTTGATGTGTCTCAATAGGGTTCTCAGTGTTGGTAACATCTTTAAAACTCACGAATAGTGTGGGTGCTGGACTAACGAAAGAAAACCTTAGCATCTGAAAAGAATCAAGAACATTTTACTTTTGTTATTTTAACGTTTGTCAGAAATTGAAGACCTAAAATTATCTTTGGTCGTTCTAGCAAAAGTCCCCCTCCAAGATTTAATAACATTTTCTCGTGATTTATTGTCAATTTTTCCATAAAAAGCAACTCAATTTCAAATTTCTATTTAAAAGGTTTTACCACCTTAAATTCACCTCTTCCATGTTCGTGGTACACACATCGTTTTATTACACCACACGCTATCAAGGAAGTTCTCTTTTCTTGTATGTCAGAATATTTTTAGTTTTATGTCATTCCTTACCGGACATAATTCAATTATTTATTTTTTCTAAGAAAAAATGCATATTAAAAATTGTCGTTATAAAAATGTGATACCACAAGTTTTTAATTAATTCATTTAAAAAAGAGCACTACTTGCTCTTTTCTGGCAGCGCTATGTGCTAATATATTTAACCACTGAAAGACGAACACGCTATCTATTGCAGAACAAGAAGGATACTTGACAATGCACGTATTTCGAAGCAGCTATTTCTGTTTCACCTCCAATGTAACCTTTTCGATATGTTCTTTTTTGCAACTGTCATTATTGTGGGCATGCATTATTATTATTAATCACCGCTACCCACAACAAACCTGTTTGAAGACTGTTGCTGGGTTTAGGCTATTCATGTGTTATACTATATATATATATATATATATATATATATATTTATCCTGACTTTGCCCAGCCCTAACCGTTCATAGTAGAAACTTGAAATGGTGCATACACACTCCCTTCAATGAGTAAGGAAAACGTTTTTTTTTAACACCACGCCGAAATATGTTTTTAGTGGGAGGTCCAATTTGCAATGTAAGTTTATTCTAAATTGATCCCTTAGTTTGTGTCCGGCCGCTTTCACGCTTGTTTTTAAAAAGAAATAATGAATGTATGGTTCAAACCTTACTGGTCGCATTTTCATCAATGTAACTTAATTTTATCACCACCACTGCTTAATTTACGAAGTAAAAAGTAAACAGTTCCAACAAACACAACAGAAAGTATTTAACTGTCAGATATTCCTAAAGAATATGAATCCACATCCTGGAATTTTCTTATTTTGACTGTTAGTAACTATCAATTAAAACTGTCATCAAAACTGTCAACATCAACATAGGTTTCTTCAGTATTTAAGTTGGTCTGGCTGGCTATATATATGGGTGGTGGTGATACATAATTTACCATGGGATGCTAGTTATCATTATTATTTATAGGAGTTATAATAGAGTCAGACCATAGATGCGCTAGTTCCTGGAAGTCTGACAAATGAGATCAATCTGTCAATGCAACCTGTCAAAATAACACGAGTTCTCACCCTTGCGCTTTTAGATATATATAGAAGGGGGAACGAGAGGTGGTGGGAGTGTTCCGGTATTCCAGCCTGTCAGCCATTGATGGTCATCAATACTAGCGCATCTAAAAATGCAGAATAATGGTAAACGAAAAGAAAAGATGCGGAAGGAAAAGTGGAAAACAAAAAGGTAATAATGTTAATGGCACAAATAAGAAAGATAATATGGGCAAATGCGACGAAAATAGCAAAGACGACACAAACGAGAAAGAGGACAAGGATGCGATATTGACAGTGGCGTACCTAGGGTTGGTGTCACTCAGGGCGGTAACTTATGGTGTCAACCCCCTTCCGCCCGAACTTGCTCTCTTCCCGGGATCTCTAGAAGTTTGGTGATCTTGTGTACTACAGGTATACGTACCTCAGACGAGACGCATAAAAGTGTAATTTCTATGTTAATGTACGCTCTTTTTCCTTTGTTTTCAATACATACATCAAAAGATACACGGACATATTAACCCATAATTTCAGATCACATTTCATACTCCTAGATCTCTAATTTTATGATGCGTTTCATTGCACGTTTTTCTTGGGAACATCATTTTTCTGAAAGGGGACATCCCAAGGAACATTTTGGTACCCTATTCATAGGATCCTGGGGGTGGGGTGCCGGGTAGGCCCTGCTGCCCCCGGACTACACCTTTTACATAAACAAATGTCCGCAAAGGTTCATATCTTGAGTTTTTTTCTGTTATTCTACATAAAACCCACACGTTTCGACCAAATCTGTTAATGGTGTATATACTTCCAGATTTGACCATTTTCTGGTGAAATTTGACAGGACTATACTGAGATGTTTCATTAGAAAAAAGAATTACAAAGAAGCTTCAACTTGGTATCACCCCTCTGATGGTGTCACCCGGGGCGGACCACCCTCGGTACGCTAGTGATAATGACAATATTGAGGAGATCTGTCAGGATGTCTCACCATTCCTAAAACAAAGACATATTCTTCGAAGTTTTCCAATGGGGATTTGTTTCTGGTGATTCAACACATAACACATTATTTCTTTATTCTTCTTCTATTTCCTTGAAAATAATCGGAATTGCCGAATTGAGACAAACGACGGCCACAGGGGGGGGGGGTCGTAGTTATGCGAGTTTCATTTAATATATTTCATTTCTTTTTAATATCTTGGTAGTTTAAATCCAATAGCTTTAATGTCTGTCAGAAATAATAATTGCTTTTCGGTGATTTATCCTGATCATAATCTATTTAAAATATAATTCACAAAACCCTAGAGGCAAAATATTGATTCTTTACATCTGATTTATTCACTTTATTGTTTGGCTTGGCTTTAATCAAGCGCTCGTCTGAAAATTTAATATCAAATAAAGATTGAAATTAGTTCTTTATTACTCCAATAAATAGCAGTTGTGAATTCATTAGTTGCATTAAGGCGAATTATGAAATTGGTGCAGCGATGCAGGGAATGGATTCATCGAACTTAATTCCAGGCTGAAACTCGATTTCCAAATGTCAATGCCCGTGTTGGGTATTGAGATATGTCTCGGATTATATCCTCTTCTGGCCAAATCTGCTCCCATCATTCATCATTTTCCATCATTGGCGGCTTAGTCTCGGGAGACTATAATCGATGCGCCGCGGAGTGCAGTCGGAAGCTCGTGTCCAGGCACCGCCTGGTGTGGCTGTACAGTCCAATTCCAGAGTGTCAGTCCCTGTTGCGCCTGGTGCAGATGTACAGAGACGCCTGGGTTGCAAGGGTTGCTGCAGCACGCTTCCTTCTATCCCTCCTCTCTGTTGCAAGCCGACCACCCCTCTCATCCGCTTCTGCAATCCCCTTGTGGATAATCTGTCGCCAGGCATCGCGATCCTCAGACTGTATTTCCCAGCTGTCCAGAGAGATTTGCAGGCCAAATCTGCACCCAACGCTCCGTAATCAATTGCCATACTAGTCCACATTTTTCCGAACAATATTGACATGGATAACTTTTAATATTTAATTGGCAGTTTTTCTTTTGAACGTTTCATAGATTCAAGCCTCAACCTGAAAGTATAATTCTTGTGGGAACAATCAAATCACCAAGAAATATATGCGTTCAATAAGTTTTTAACAGACCCAAACGTATGTTTGTAACATATCTCTGACAAACAGAATACCTTTGTTGCATTTATATGAACAAGAGATATGTTACATATTAATGCATTCTGTTTTTGATAATTCAATACACACAACAGCAAGTTCAAATCGACATTGTCTCGTCCCTCTACTCACAGATTCGTATTTAGGTACGAATATAAGCGATATAAGGGACCGCATTATATTCATGCCTAAATACGAACGTGTAAGTA
>VCCN01002735.1:3073484-3083900 GCA_006491835.1 Architeuthis dux | reverse complement strand
AATTTATCAATGGAGGAAAAGTGCCCATCAAAACATAATTTACACAAAAAGTAGGGCCAGGAAAATTTTATAAGGTTTTACAACTCATAATTTAATTAATGAAAGTTGTGACAAAAGCCTAGAATAAAAAATAAAAATGTTTTACTGGCCCTAATTATTGTGTAAAAACACATATATTCATTAATTAAATTATGTTTTGATGGGCACTTTTCCTCCCTTGATAAATTCGTGATGGGCACTTTTCTGTTGGGCACTTTTCCACTGGGCACTTTTCTTGGATCCCTGGCGCATATATATGCTTACATTGCATTTGTGTATCATAATAAATAAGTCATTATGCTGATACATATATTAAAATACACTCATACATACACACGGGTGTGTGCGCCCAGATATATTTGTAAGTGTGAGCAGCAAAATACATAATCACAAGTTACCGACAATGAGTTTAAATTTGTTTTCCCTCTACAATAATGTATGTGTATGGATGTTTTAGTGTGCATGTATGTGTATGGATGTTTTAGTGTGCATGTATGTGTATGGATGTTTTAGTGTGCATGTATGTGTATACATATCTACATAGACACACACGAACGCACACATGTCTAAGTCTGCTTTTCAAAGATACGGCACATATGTCGGTATATTTACATAGAAAATTCCAGCTGCAATACTCGAACTTAACATCAAAGCAACACATGACAAATGTTTTTTAGGTCTGGGTTTTGTCTTTCAAATATCCATAGCTCAAATTATACTAGTTGAATGTTTTCCTCAAAGTGCCTTGAAACTCTCTAAATGCAGTTATTGGGAAAAGTTAATATGTTCTGGGGAAACATAACATTCGGTTCTCGCGCGGCCAGATAAATCTCAAAGGAAAGAATAAGAGTACATGTTTATTTTGACAACGACGCTAGGGAAGAAAAAATGAGAATCATAAATGAAGAAATAGGTCAAGACGTCAAATAGAGACAAGCGTTCAGAAAAAGAAACTGTGAGACAGCGATAATACAGTTAAACACAATAATTTCATCCCTCTTGAAAGATAATTCGATTTGAATAGTTCGAAATGTATTGAACATTTTGGCTGACAGGAATTTGGGAAAAGCTCAGACATTCCAGCTTTTATTACAACAGACAGGTGTGTGTGTGTGTGTGTGTGTGTGTGTGTGTGTGTGTGAGTGATTGAGTGAGTGAGTGAATGAGTGAGAGAGAGAGAGAGAGAGTTTATGTGAGAGTTTTTATGTGAGAGTGTGTTTATGTGTGTGCAGACCACTCTGCACACACACATAAACACGGCACTTTAGTAAATATCATTGTTGTCTAAATCACTTTGGTCTAAAATCACGTTGATGAAATTTTGGCGTGGAACCAGAAGGTATTGTATAAATGTATTTAAAAAATTTCCAGTGGGATTAACCCTTTTAGCACAACATGGCGTGATTTCAAATCCAACGGGAATTTCATGATTGAAGTTCTTAAGAGGCTTCAACGCAAGAATTAACAAGCATAAAAGTCAGACCATAGATGCGCTAGTTATTTTCTTGTGTGAATACCTAGCAAGGTCAATGTTGCCAACTTTATTTTCAAGTTTTCATCTAAAATTGAGACATCTTAAAACACCTAGAAGTATCGATATTTTGACCCCTAAAAGTGAAAAAAAGATTTCCCCCTCGATTTTAACTGCTAATAGGGAAGAAAAAAAAATCTTCCCCTCGATTTTGACTCCGAATAAGGAAGAAAAAAAATCTCCCCCTCGATTTTGACTCCGAATAGGGAAGAAAAAACAAAAAACTCACATTGGGCTATATTTATGCTTTGCCCAGATTTAAAAACTTGTGCTTGAAATGGGTCTTGGGAACTAGGTAAACGGTGAGACTGTATCTAAGAATTATTTTCGGGGATCACTGAGGGTTCCATTAGGGATCAGATAAGTGAACCCGTGCTGCTGTGGGTTCCGGGGAACTTTAAGGCCTCGTGGATAATCTGTTAAAAGAATGGCTAATTTCGGTGCCGTTTGGAACCTGGAAATTGAGAAGTCCATCGTATCCCCGCGTACCCCTTCTCATTTCCACCACCGAACATCATTTATCCTTCCAGAAACCTACGCAGGCATCATTTTTAACTCTGAGAATCAAACAACCATTTCAAGCAGTCGGATGTAAAATTAACATGGGAATATATCGATTTAGATCTTCAGGAATTAATCGTTTTCCACTAGTTTTATTGTAAAGAAATGTCTCCAATCATTTGATTGGAGACCAAATCAAGAAACAGGTGTGTCTATTCTTATATAGTTAATTTATGTATGAACAGAAATGGACAAAAAACATCACCAGGAAATCGACACCTGATTTTAAAAACGTAATCAGAATTTTAAAGGTTCCGTTCTCGATTTTTAAAATATTTTTTTTAGATATTATTTTAAAATAGCCCAAATTTTTGTCTGAAAAAAAATATTTTCATTAATTATTACGTACATTTTGACTGTTATAAATTCAATGTTTTCTCCGTTCAGCAAAAAAAATCAATAATGACGCCATTATAGATGAGCGTAAAAAACAATTTTTGATTTAAAAATCTGTAGTTAAAAAATCTACCAAAAAAGTTATTTACAAATAATTTTAGCGAGAATACTTAGTTTTATCATCGGTCAACTAAACTGCGCTAAAAATGACCAACATTTTGCATTAAAAAAACTGGAAAAAAACACTTTTAACACTATCAATCGGAACGTTTCCAATGTAGTTATTAATGTGGATGAACGAGCGTTGACACACGGGAATTGTCATGGGACAGATGGGACATTTTAATTTATTCATTTAATTATTTAAATAAGCAAATTTGTAAAAAAAAGATGGGTTTTCCTTGTGATTAAACCCCCCCCCCACACACACACACACATACACACACAGACACAAACACACACACACACGCCTTAAATCATTTGAAAGTGAAAAATAGCTATATAACAGAGATATACATACACAACCATACGTAAGTAAATAATACCTTCATTATTGTATATAAATACTCAATGTTTTTCTATAAAATCCTAAACACGATATATATTGTAAATTCATCGTAAGTAAATACTTCATTTAATGGGTTGCCACCTTTTTCTTTATAAGTCGTAAACATTGCACTAATTTAAAAAGAAAATTAACTGGTTGTTTTGTAAATAAGAAAATACGAATGAATGGCCGGTGGGTAACTCGAATTGTCTACCTTTGTTTTTCAAGGTAATAAACAGTCGGTAATGTCATTAGCCAGTCTAGTCATGATTCGGCCAACCCACGTTCAGCAAATTGAACTTCGGCAAACTGATTTTCGGCAAGATGAATACCTCCCCTCCACAAGTACCCTATGGATTTCAATTAAATTTTGTGCAAGGGTGGACAATGGAGCAAGGAAGATTTGGTAAAATTCGGGGTCGGTCCAAGAATTTCTTTTGATTTAGAGATATATTTACTTTCTTTTTTTATCTCCAAAAGTTCTCAAATTGTGTGGAACGGTGTGCAATGGGGTACCAAAGAAGTGATTACATCTTTGAGCGGATCATGCACAATTACCTTCCCTACGTTGTAGTTATATGTCCCCACCTCATAATATCACCAAAGGTTCATGTCTGTCCATACGATATCACCAAAAGTTCTCAATTTTGAGTACCACATGTACTATTGGTACTTTTGAGTACTACATGTTTTGGCGATTAATTTGGTACCTGCGGGTCCTGTCGCTGCTTGCAAGTTCAATTATTGATTTTCTGTAAAATATTACTGTTTACCTAAATGTGTGTTAGTTGTCTTTATATGACCTTCACATAAAAAAATATAATTACAAAAAATTAAAAATATTTTAAAATAGGACATAAAGGGTTAATATCAATCTTTAATATTATTGGATGAAGTATTGTAACACGCTACTTTTTATTAAATTTGTCTAGTTTTTACTGTCGTCCTAATTTTATTTTATTTTTTTATACAACTTATTAATTCGGGTCACTGTTTTTATGGCAACGAATAACAGCGCAATCGGAACTAAAGAGTAATCCTTCGGTGAGAATCGAACTCACACCCTCATTACCAGAGGGAGACTATTTTACGCCTAGCATCTTTTACCAATCGGACACGAATACTTCAGGGATTAGCAGAAGCTGATTCACACTTATAAACTCACTCCCTGCAACCGACTCTCTGCGCCGAATTAATGTTGTATAAAAGCAACTAAAATGAGGATGAAGGTAAAAACTAGTCAAATGTAATAAAAAATATTCGGAGGTCTATAGACATTTTAAGCGGTTGATGATTGTACTGTGTTTTTTTCCCTTTATCTTTATGTCGCTTCTGCCAGAAAAGTTAGCCTCGATTTGACATTCGGTTTTCCTCTCAAATGGAGAATGTGTATTGGATAATACCAGACAGAGAGAAAAAGCAAGTTTGTAAATTGCCGATGTAATTCATCTCAGTTTACGGCCCGCTGATTTCGGAAAAGGGCAAGGCGACACCTGGTGAGAGTCTTTCAAGAAGTTGATTTGTTCTACATGAGTTTGAAATAAATCTGTTTTCGTCTGTTAGCAATTTAATCCTGTATAGGGCAGTCCTAAAAAATATTTAGATATCAAAACAACCTTTTTGCATGTTAAACTAGACCTAATTACAAGATATTTTCAGTTGCAAGTTTTCTTATTTTGTTTTTGTTTATGGGGGCAAAACCCCCTCTGATGAAGTGATCATATATGGTGCCTCGCCTAAAAAATTAAGTTAAATAAAAAAAATAACATTCTAAAATCAATCCGGAGGTGGTATTATTATTTTGTTGTCAATATCATTTGTTAGTTCTATATTAAAGAATAACATTCAATATAATGAGTAGATACAACAAAATGATATTGACAACAACAAAAATAATAACACCTCCGGATTGATTTTAAAATGTTATTGTGCGGGCCAGAAACAGGCTAATGTAATGGGTGTGGTATGCCTCAAAACAGTTTCTGTCTTTGTTCAAGCACAAGTGTACTTTGCAAAGCTTTCAGGCCACATTGGTGTGGATAATGCTGTCTTTGTGGCTACAATATTTGCATTTGGCTGACGGGTCCTCAGGTGATCATATATAGTCACTTGCCACACAAAGCGTTAAACCGACCATTTTATCGCCACTACATTTTAGTAGTTGGACCTTGCCACACGGCCCCCTCACATCTTCAACCAAATGATTAGTTTTAACAAGACTCTGCATGGGATTGTGATGAACGTTTTTTTCTTCGCATATTTACAGTACGCAAATATGTGAAGAAAAAACGTTCATCACAATCCCATGCAAAGTCTTGTTAAGAGAATACCAAAAATAATTCGACATTCTTACTTTTTCCTGTGTGCTCACGTCCACTCTTAACGCTATTCACCTTTCCTAGGGGTTCATGATCTACTGGTTAAAAATCACTGGTTTAAACAGAGCAATATTAATGTTGTCGATTTTGTTACGTTAAGACTACACGATCCTATTATAACTAACCTGCCCAGGTAAAATTCATTCGAGGGACCTATTGATGTTAATTCTTTGTCTCATTTCCAAACAAAGATATTCATCTAGATATACAGTATCGCCCATAAATAAGTAGACCCCTACCACTTTTTAATAGAAAGCAAAAGGTCTTCTAAACCAAACATTTATGACTTCCAATGCAACATTACACAATCAAGACGGATATTATCATGTATTATTTATGACCAACATTGAAACTCTGTTGCCAAAAATATTTTTCGTAGGGATGTACTCATCTTTGGACAGCAACATATTCATATTTTTGGCAACAGAGTTTCAATGCTGTAGTGTTTGGTCATAAATAATACCTGATAATATCCGTTTTGATTGTGTAATGTTCCACTACAAATAATAAAATCCTGCTGTGTTTGGTTTAGAAGAAAATTAACTTCCTATAAAATAGTGGTAGGGTGTACTTATTGATGGGCGATGCTGTATAATGAATGGTGTGAATTTTTATTTCTCTGAATAATGAATTTAATTTAAATTCAAAGTTTGTAACAGATACTTAACAGACATTTAGTAAAATATGACTTCATCTGACTTAGAATAATAAAAGACATAACGCAGAGCATTTACTCTCCAGTATTTTTCAATATATTCCTATCATTGTGTGGGATACGGACAATAACCCCACCGGACAATAACCCCGCGGACAATAACCCCACTCTACCGGACAATAACCCCACCTAGTAGAAAATAAAACAGAATTTGTTTGGGACCATCACCTTAACAGACGATATTATAATGCATCTATTCCCCTTTGTTTTTCATGAATTCTCTTATTTCTTTCATGAATTATCTTATTTATTTTATTTTATAAGCTTTTTTCAGGGATTTGTTTCACGAATTTATCAAGGGAAGAAAAGTGCCCATCAAAACATAATTTAATTAATGAACACATAATTTATTAATAAAAACATAATTTAATTAATGAATATTTCTGTTTTTTACACAAAGATTTCATAAGGTAGACTTTTGGCAGAACTTATAATTTAATTAATGTGCATTTGTGTTTTTTACACGAACATTTTATAAGGTTATAGCACAACTTATATAAGGTTTTATTGTCCGCGGGGTTATTGTCATGGACCCTAATTGTGTATCCGTATGATTTCCCTCATCATACTTGAATTCATTCCAAGCAATAAACCGTTAGAACAAAATAATGTTATGCTTGGAAACTATACTTTCTTTGTTCTGCTTATCTATCAGTTTCTGCTCGGTCATGCATGAGATCATGATGTTATGGAAACATTGTTATAAACAGATAACAAAGACGTGTAACCATTGCAAGGGGAAAGTAACTATATATGATCACCCGAGGAACCCCAGCCACATGCAAGTATTGTAGCCACAAAGACAACATAATCCGCACCAATGTGGTCTGCAAGCTTTACAATGTACACTTGTGCTTGAACAAAGAAACTATTTTGAGGTATACCACACCCCATTAAATTAAATGTTTGGCACGCACAAGAGAGGTGTTATTTTTTGTCAATATCAATTTTCTGTACTTATTCATTATATTGAATGTTATTCTTTAATTCTATGTTTTATTCAACTTAAATTTTTTATATTTTCCATTTTTGGTCACTTTTTGGCGAGGCACCATATATGATCATTTCATCAGAGGGGGTTTTTCCCCCATAAACAAAAGAAATTTCAGAAAACTTCCAACTGAAAATATCTTGCAATTAGGTATAGTTTAACATACAAAAAGGTTGTTTTGATATCTAACATATTTTTAGGGTTGACCTATAAAGGGTTTAATGAAAGTTGATTTCATGTTAATATTAAATTGAAATGTAATTTTAAAAAAGCCATTTTACATCATTTCTCAAGACAATTTATTCGGCATGAAGGGTCCAAATGGAAAAATTGTTTTTTACAAATAAATACGTAAAAAGAAAAAAGAGTTCAAACTTCAAAAACAGGAAAGTAATATGCAATCCAATATTTTTCACGTTGCGTTGTAAAGAAAAATAATTCAAAGAAATTTGCCACAGAAACAATAAATGAAACAAACTTATAACGAATAAGATGAAAGATATCTTACTAATTATCAGAAAAAAGTGTGCTAACTCTTATTTTTCTCTTCCGGCTCAGAGAAGAGGGGCAAAAAATCAACCTTATGAGATAAAAAAAAAAGAAAAAAGAAGAAAAGCTAATGGATTTATATTTAAATTTATAGAAGAGGTACTTCCCTTTTCTCGTGCAAATTTTATTTTCAGCCTATCAGAACAGGTTAAAACTATAAGTATTAAAAAGCCTTCTCTTTTCAGACAAAAAAAGGCAAGACTAAAAAACTCTGTTACAGATCGTTGAACGTTGAACGGAAAAGAACTGTGAAAAAAAGAACCCTTCAGAAATAATTACTGAAATCCGATTACCGAGGGCCCAATTTTTATTTGAAGACGTTACTCTTCATATTATTACATATTACCCCCCCCCCCCGAACTTGGGTACAAGTAAATTGTGCCTTTCAAACTGAGTAAGTTTTACTTTAAAACTATTTCACCGGTTACGAGACTGGGGTTTGTAAGTTCGGCGCCGAACGTCAACAAAACTTGTTTTTTTTAAAGGAAGCCTTACAAGGTATTTGAGAACGACTCTTTTTCAAGGTAAGGTTGCCTTTTTTTTGCCTTTTCTTCTCTCTGTCATGCTGGCTGTTAACAAGGTTAAATCCGCTACTGATATTACCTCTAGTCTACCTCTCCCCTCCCTCTGTTGGCAATTTTCTTTTTGAAAATTCTCAAATAATATTGTAACATTATTATCGATGTGAGACTTTTAAATTAAGTTCGTCTTAATTAAGTCCATCATAGATTTTAATGTGTATGTATACGTATATATATATATATATATATGTGTGTGTGTGCATATTCATATACACATCTCAAATCCACTGTGAAGGATTTTCTTCCACGCTACCCTTGTATTAATAAAATAATACGATAATGGATTCGGACATATGGTCAGTTTATCTAGCAAAACACAGATACGAAGTCTGAGAGAAGAAAAGGACGGTACCGAAATACGCAGCATGACCCCAAGATACGATATAGCGACTGACAGCATACCTTAGTTGATAGATGTGTTATTTCGTGAGAAGCGAAAAAGGTACTGATCACATGACCAGGGATCGGCCAGTCAGAATCACGCTGTCTAGCGGACGACAGTATATCAGTTTTGAACAGTTTTTAATTAGAGTTGGGATTTGGAGAAAGTCAGAGGTACCAAAATAAGTTAATTCTCCCTCAACCATAAGATACCGACGTCTTAGAAAATTATCGCTAAGAATCTCACTCCGAAAAGGAACGCGCAAACACGGGAAGAGGCACTTGACCGTAAATTAAGCGGATCATCGAATCCACTACTGAATCAGTTACACGTGCCTAACAAAAACACTGAGCGAAAACATTAGCAAGTGGCTGTCCTTTCTCCCTCCACCTTCCTTCCTCTCTCTGATAGCCGACTACACAAATTGTTGCAGACCGAGAGAAAAACCCGACAACTGAAGAACTGTGTTTTATTCGGAAAACGTTGAATAAACACTAAATACGTTCTGTCAAAATATAGTCCTGTTATTTTTATCCAAACCATTGCAGGTAATAATACATTTTGTTTTTAAGGTTAATTTATGATTACTTTATTTTTCTTTATTTTTCTTTTGTTTTTCTAGATATTTAAAAAAGAATTGTGCCTTTCCCAAGCAAGGAGGGGGCGGACTCTTTAGACCCCTGGATCCGCGCCTGGCATATAAAATTAATCGACGCGTTTCCCAGATCTTTGCATTCATTTCGAGTAACAAATCATTTAGGTTTTCTCTACTTTCAGGCGTGGATCCAGTGGGGGAGTTCTAGGGGTCTGGGCTCTCTCCTGCTCGGGTAAAGTACAATTTTAAAAGTTTTTAAATCTAGATAAAGAAATTTTATGAAGAAACAAGTAATCATAAATTAACCTTAAAAATAGAAATGTATTTTGTTTTTCATTTAATTTAAGTATGATGTCTTCCGTTTCATCCTTAAAATTTTTATTTATTTATTGGTTCTGTGTTGAATTGCTTTCATTAAAAAAGCATATATGACTGTGTGTGAATAGAGTTATTTTAAAATAATTTTTTTTATCAGCTCATAATTTGGATCCACCCCGGACATCAATTATCTGGTGTCGACTTCACAACGCCTATCTTGTATTTTAATTAGCCAGCTAGAATCATTAAAAGTCAATCTCATCTCAAGCAATCACGCGACAGGCGTTATCTTAAAGAATATGCTGCAGGCATGTCGAGCTAAAGTGTGTATCCAGTTGTGAAATTCGAAGCACGATATGCAATCAAGATAAACATGTAAGGTTTTACTTGTTTTATCATTATAAAATCGATTTAATTATAGCATGATATTCACATCGAGTCATTGAATGACGCCAGGATAAATGATCTCATCGCAATTACTGTTTCTTTCACTAATTAGATCTTTCGTCAGGTCTAGTTAATCTAGGCCATGATATTAAATAGTCGTTCAACTCTGAGGAAGACAAGTTTTAGAGATACGCAACTGTTTTGCTAGCTCTTTAAGAGTTTGACTTCTTCCTTTTCGTTAAATGTATAGCAAGTCTGTCTTTTTTTGATTTTTAACTACTTACTATTTGCAAATACGTAAAAAATTCGGGTAATATCTGGTTAAATGGCATAAACAAGAGGAAAATCATCTTATGTATCACGTATGTAGCATTGCCACAAACTTGGGTCACCATTTTGCTTCAGTTTCTATGAACCAGTGAAAGATTACTGCATGATTCTAATGGCTGAATCCTGAAATACCAAAAAACTGACTGATTTTGATGAACTATGAAACGGTTATGTAG
>VCCN01002735.1:3026188-3039089 GCA_006491835.1 Architeuthis dux | reverse complement strand
ATCATAGAACACATTTGTTCACTTCAAATACACACGAAGTGTGGCAATGTTCCAATACGAAAGGAACTCGAAAAGAAATAAACAGAATACTTAAAAGTTAGTGACAAGAACAGTTCTCAAGTTTTAAAATATTTCAGACGACAACGAAGCAATTATTTAGAATTGGCCGCACCTAATGTTATTTTCTCTTTCTAAGTGACATTTTGTATCGTTTCCATAATGGCTTAGTGATTTGGCTCGTTTACAGACTGAGCCAATATTTATTGCTAACGCCAATAATATTTAAGTAGATATTTTCCCCGAGGGAACCAAGCTTAGAGTATATCCTTTATCTGATTTGCAAGTTTAGAGATGACTAAAGAATGTTTCTATATTTTACCATATGAAGCGCCTCAGGAAATTTAGAATTACATGTTTCAATATCTCTGAGACTAGCCGTTCTTCGCAAGCTAATAAGATAAACAAGTATATAAGTAATAAATTACTTAGATACTTAAAACCTCCCTACTTTTGGTACTGTTCTTTCTGCTAGAGAAGGTGTTGCTGCCGGAACCAATGTAATCGATCATGTATACACCAAATATACTAAATTCACTAAGTATACTAAATTCACTAAGTATACTAAATTCACTAAATATACGCCAGAAATGCTCAATTGGAAAAAGTCGGTGTTCATTTGATGGAAGATATAGTTATAAATTAGAGATGTATATGCCTTTTTTAAAAATACAATATCTGTGGAAATTGAAAGTTTTCTTTAAATTTACGATTAATATAGCAACATATATTGGAAAAGCTTTTGAAAGAAAGAATACTTTCTTTAGGTATCCTATAATAATCAGGCGGTTTAACTTGAAATTCACTTTAAACAGATCGAATTAATTCAATTTATTCAATAAATATATACAGAAAATATAGGTAATGTAAGCAGTTCAAGTGTCAAACTACAAATTGAATAACCAATTATATTAATACTCGAAAAGGATAGAGATTCAACCCATATAGAACCCCGATTCATGAATTTTGAAATATCATGCACCCTCACCTTTTAACTCTAAAAACCTTTAGACAATCAAAGAAAAATGCCTTATCTAACAATAGAGACGTATTAAAAAACTGAGTATCAAGTCGATCGGGAAGAACAACAACTTCAAAAGAGCAGAGACAAATGAGTTGATAAGAATCATAGCGAACGGCAGCACAGGTGTCTCTTGCAGTCCACGTTGGATAATTTGACGAAAGTAATCTTAATTTAGTCTTTGAAACGCGAAATAATTATTATTGAGGAAACAGAGCTTCTAAGTATTGTTAAACGTTTTCTACAATGAGTAATAAACTGCAACCAGTCCTAGCTAATAAAAGAAACTGTTCAATGTGAGTAGAGAAAATACCATAAACAATGGTAACCAAATTGCAATCTTTATAAGAATGGTACCCCATAGAAAATATTGATAAACGCAATGTTTTCACTCGGCAATAAATCAGTAGTCTTCAAAGAAACAATACACATTAGAAAATCGTCAAAAAACGTGGATTCTAACAGAAGTCAATAATCCAAGGAAGGACGTATATCAAAATATGAGCTACGAAGCAATGTTCACTCTAATTTTTAGTAGTCAATGTTCGCGGGGGGGGGGGCAAAAAGCGGGCGGGGGGCATGGGAGAAATGTTCATTACAGTTGTTAGTAGTCAGTGTGCAAATCATTTCCTCCTGCGCACCGAATGCTTGTCCAGATATAAACTTTTTAAACTAGCCGGATGGCTAATAAAACTGCATTGGAATGTTTTAACATAGTACAAGTATGATTGCATTAATTAAGGTTTTATTCTATACTTTGAACCACTCTGTTCAGTTTGTTGTTCCATTACATATAATAT
This sequence comes from Architeuthis dux, assembly GCA_006491835.1. Lineage (NCBI taxonomy): Eukaryota > Metazoa > Mollusca > Cephalopoda > Oegopsida > Architeuthidae > Architeuthis > Architeuthis dux. The sequence continues at coordinate 3,037,211 of VCCN01002735.1, read as the reverse complement.
TGATGAGTATTTCTTATATTTATGTGATGAAATGAAATGTCGAAATTAATCAATAATAATTAATAATAACGGCAATTCACAGAATATTATTATTAAAGTTGCTGGGAATTGCAAGATGCAGAGAGGGCAATGGAAAGAGCAATGTTAGGAATAACTCCTAGCGATAGAAAAAGATCAACATGGATCCGAGAGTGGACCAGGGTGAATGATATTGTACACATAATTAAGCAACAAACAATGGAGATGGGCAGGGCACATAACGAGAAGGGACAACAGATGGAGCAAAATGCTAACCGATTGGTACCAGTGGGACAGTAATCGCAATAGAAAAAGACAAGACACAAGATGGAGAGATGAGATTGCCAGATGTGACTGCTCTCATTTTCTTTTTTCTTGACTGTGTCATTCATTTTAGTTAGCAACCTTTTGTGCGCACATAATTTATCTTTATGTGCTTGTTTTATAACGTGTGTGCACGCGCGCCCGCGCACAGCTCAGAGGGAACGGTGCTAGGAAGTCGTTAAGTTGTCCACTAACTGAGACCGAAGAATTTAGATTTAGTAATATGGTAATTTCATCTCATTTAATCTTGTTAGCACTATATCGATATTGCTGATTATGGCTGCTCATACCAGACTCGACCATAATCGTTTTGTGGCCTAGAGAAATGTGGCATCTGACAACTATACTCGATATCTGTCTGTCTGGCAGATGGAATCTATTCGATCTGTTCAATCCTTTTCTCTCACAGGTGAAGTATTTTGGTGCGTCCATCACTTCGATCTGGAAGGGACATTTTAAGGAGTCACATCTTTATCGAGATAAACTTAATTAAGATCCGTCTGGATGTGAGCTATTACCAAGACCCGTCCCTCTACTTCAGTTTCCCAAAAAGAAACTGTAGTGCTTCGACCGATCTCAAAGCTTAGACGTTATGAATTGTGGAAGGGGGGGTTCTATAGTTCTATGCAAACTTGGCTCTCTCTTCTACATGACCTCTATATAAATACGTGACCTCTTCTCATATGTTCAACGTTTTCAAAAGCAGAACTTTTTTTCATTATTTGCTTGTTTTATATTTTGTAACATCAGTTAGGTGCTTTTTAGTGTAGAGCTAAATCTATATTTACTGATTGATCCCAGAATAGTGCCCATCGGAAAAGTGCCCATCAGGAAATCTACCCATCACGAATTTATCAAGTGCCAATCAAAACATAATTTTCCAATCATATAGTTTCTGAAGTTTTTATCAGCAAGTTGTATTTTATTATTATTATTTCTTATTATTTTATTATTACTACTTTGTTATAGATTCTACCTTATAGAAAGAAAATGAATTTAAAGTATTAGAATTTTGATTTTGTAAACCCTAGGAGTAGCTTTCAAATTCAATATTACCTTAGTAAAGACTACGACATTTTCTGGCTGTATAACATATTTATAAAGGAGTTGATTTACTTTTGATCACATATTTCCATCAAGTTTCTTTGCAATGTTTAACTGTTGAATATGTTGAAAGTGGTTATTTTGAATTTAAATTAACATATCAATAATCCTGAACAAGTATTTAGTAATTCTTTCAGAAAAGAATAAATATTTATGCTGTATCTATGATGCGTTTTAAGCAATGAATAGTCAACAGATGCGATATTTTTCGGAAATATCTAATTTCTTCTGCTCGTGATGGCTTTAAGCCAGGGGTTCTCAAACCTTTTCGTCCAGCTTACCCTTTCAACTTGTCGGGCAGTTCTGGTGTACCCCTTGTGAAGATTATAGTTTAAAATGTATGGATACCATAGCACAGACATGAAGATCAAAATGTAGTATCTGTTCTTTGAAACCGCCATGACCTCGAAGTTCAGAGACCCACGGCCCTTCGGGGATCCTTGTGGCATGCTCGGGTATCGTCCTGGTAGAAGTTGCGCAGGATATTTTGGCTGTGGCTAGGATCAAAGTGGGGTATCTGTGCTTCGAAAACGCCATGGCCTCGAAGTTCAGAGACCCACGGCCCTTCGGGGGTCCTTGTGGCATGCTCCGATATCTGGGAGAAGTTGCACATGATATCTTGGCCAGCTGGTCGGGAGGCGATCACCATTAGCATGCTCTGGATTCGTCCTGAGAAGCTTTTGACCACTGACCAGCTTATCCCGGTCCTCGTGGAATTTGTCTCAGTGACAGGGATTTGGGATTCTCCCCACTCAACACTCAAGTCTCTAGTCACGGGGACATGGGATTTCCACCCCTACTGAATTCGGTACTAAATGACCCACCAATGGTCGATGTGCCGTTAAACAAAAAAACAAAGAAAAACAAAACAAACATAGCACAGACATGTAATTTAATTTAATTTAATTTAATGTTACATTTTAATTAGATGGATTGACCTGGCTCTTTCCAATAAGTAACTCGATTCTATGAAGTTTTAGAGACACACACCCACGGTGCTAAGTTAAAAGGTCCAATCAAAAAGGACCAATATCAAATAGTTCCAAAACAAATGGTCCAAAGACAGAATTGCCAACATGCAAAGGAGTCCAATGTCAAAAGGTCCAAAAGGACATCTTTATACATATATACACACATACAACGTACACACATGCTACATATTCACATGTACACGTGCACATACATGTTACATATGTACACACATACACACATATACATACACATGCTCTACATGCACACATGTGCCAGACACGCACATACACACATGCACACACATATGCAAACATATACACATACGCATACATATATTTACCAAATACACACATGCTACATACTCAATAATACTTGCACACACATACCACATATGCATACACATACACAATATATATATATACATACACACGCATTTCATGCAGACACATGCCACACACACACGCCACACACACACGCTACACACAAGCATGCACATAATTAATAATAATGGATTAGAACATTTAATCTAATAAAAAGTAAATGAGAATAATAATTGCATTATTGCTACTACTAGTGCACTAATCAAAACAACCACTGTGCCGGAAATACAGACACATGCCACATACTTACATACACACATGAACACAGATGCACCTTACACACGTGCATTTTTGCATTGGACCTTTTGGCATTGGACCTTTTGGCATTGGACCTTTTGGCATTGGACCTTTTTGCATTGGATCAAATATCCTTTTGGAACTTTTGTTCATCGGACCTTTTATTAATTGGACATTTTGACCTGTAACCACACCCACATATCATCCCCATTCTCATAACAGTCTTGCAGGAGATCTGGCGTGTATTTTAACAAACGCTTCAGGGGCATGCAATGAAGTCGGACGAGCGCGGATATACCTTCAAACAAGAGATGTTTGACTTTGTGGAATTGTCCTTTACGTGGTGCCAACTGTACGTCCAGTTTACAAGACATACGGATTGCGTTTATTGGGTTGCGATTACTTTGAAATCCCAGTGTTTTTATTAAAAAAAAGCGTACCTTCATAATTTCTCTTCCCTATCCCTACGGATACGCGGTTTGAGAACCCCTCCATTAAGCGGTTTTCAGTTACGATACCGAGTAACCCTGCTTGTCTACTGAATACAAAGTGATTCAAAGAAGATCACTGAAGAATCTTGGAAGTGTTCCAAGAGAAATAAATAATGGTAATTGCCTTTTCTCTGGAAATGATGACTGTAATTTAGACCAAAGAGATGTTGCTAATCTTTAAGCGTTCAATTACAATACACAAGAATAATTAACTCCGGATAAGTTCAGTCGTTAGGAAAAAACGATTGGAAACTAGAAAAGCTTCGTAGGCGAGGGAGTTAATAAAGCCAAGCGAGACACCAAACAAAGAAATAATTACCGGTAAAAAGTAATGACCTTTAATTACATTTTAAAACTGATTCACAATTCTTTCACAATTTGGTCGTCGCTTAGTTTTTCTAATTATTTTCTGACCTTTTGACGGTTGTTTACGATAATTCACTTCTCGCCAGTCTCGTTGACGAAAAAAGAACTCGTGAACATATCAGCATTTTATATTTTTTAGCTGCACGAAGTAATCGCTAGATGCAAAAGAAAAACCGAAGGCTATGGAAAGAGCCATGCTAAGAATAACTCATAGCGATAGAAAAAGATCAACATGGATCCGAGAGCGGACCAGGGTGAATTATATTGTACATGTAATTAAGCAACAAAAATGGAGATGGGCAGGGCACATAGCGCGAAAGGAAACAGATGGAGCAAAAGGCTAACAGATTGGTACCCGTGGGACTGTAATCGCAGTAGAAAAAGACCAGACACAAGATTTCTTAGTGTGTGTGTGTGTGTACAAGCCCCCAAATACCAGTGGAACTGAAGAATAATAATCAACAAGAAATAAAGCATTGGAGCCAGATACATTACGAGCGGTCATGAGGCATTCCCTAGAAAGGGTCCGACTCTGAAAAGCTGAAAATGGAAGGCATATTGCACAATTGGTTCAAAGTAATTATCAAGGTCCAAAATAAACATATCTAAAAGGATTCAAATGTTAAACCATAAGAACCCACTGTGACACCGGTGTCACATACAATCTAATTGATCTGCACTGTCCCTTCCTTATACAATATTTTTTATACATTTTGTGAACACTAATATAAACAAATGTAAACATTAAAAATAATGCCTAATTAATTAAAGTATTAAAAAAATATAATTGAAACAATTGTCTACAGCTACAGTAGCCTGTTGAGAAGACCTCCAATATGAGGCAGAACTATTTATTTTTTATTCAGTTTGCAGTTTGTTTGTGTTATAAAATACATCTGAAAAATAATTTGTTGTTAAATCTAACCAGCAACGTTATAAATTCAATGTTGTGGAAATGCATATAAAAAGGCAAATCAGTGTTACTAAGCAAAATAAATCTGTCAAGCTGATGTATTTTCAAATGACGAAAAAGATTTGTCCTAAATGCCCAATGTGACACTAAAAAGAACTTCCGAAATGTGTTCCATGTGGTCCATTTGGTCTGTTTTATATCCCACATAATTGTCCTTCAAGTATAAATGGGTCCAGGTTCTTATGGGTTAAGATAGAAAGTGACTTTTACACCATCCTGTAGAAGGTAACTTTCATCTTCCAGTGATAATATATATTTGGAATTAGGAAATACAAACAACACTAAGCATATCTGTCAAAAACTGAGATCATGTATTCGGGTTATTTCTGGTAATACACACACAGCTGCCTCCGCCGCTACAAGTGCAATGGAATTTCGCCAACTAATGAAGAACGGGAAATGTTGCAGAATTGCCACTCTTGTTAAGCCTTGCAGCATAACTATTTGTAAATTCCATTTTAAATGTAGCTTTTTGATATTCTGAAATATAAACTATTATCTTATGACATTGCCTACATTATAAAGAAATGAATATTTATTCTCTCTTTTTGCTATGTATTTTTACTGACACCGTCCATTAGACAGATTCCTCTATTATTTCATCAATTAAAGATAAGTTTCACGTAGATTTCTGCCTCAGACAGGAAAAGGGGTTACTATAACAATTTTAGACAGAAAATGGGGTTACTATAACAGTTTTGGGCGGGAAAGGGGTTACTATAACAGTTCTGGACAGAAAAAAAGGGTTACTACAATAGTTTTGGACGGAAAAAGGGGTTACTATAACAGTTTTAGACATAACAATGGGTTACTATAACAGTTTTAGACATAAAAATGGGTTAGTATAACAGTTTTAGACAGATGAAAAAGTAATGTTTTGTTGCCTATTATAAAATGTGGACATCCAAGATTTGATTACACAATTAAAGACATTAGTCAGGTTTCCCTCATCTCCGAATAAAAATCCACTTCTATTTTTAATTAATTATGAAAATAGATTCTCCTGCTAATAATAACATAAATATGATAAGATATGAAATATATATGCTTATCATTATTATTATTATTATTATTATTTTATACTACGACCTTCAACTCACTTCTTTGTTACTTTTTATCGCAACTATACACAGGCCGGTTTCCTTCGGCAGCGAGTAAATAAACAGGGCTGATCGGAATTAAGAATAAGCTCCCAGTGGAACATGAGCTCGTGTCCCTCAATGCTGGAGGAAGGCTAGGTTAATGCCCCATCCTTCTTGCCAAGGAAGCCGTCCTGGATTTTGTTGCGATAAAAAACAACAAACATCTGGATGAAGATAAATAGTAGTATAAAAATTAATAATAATGATTTACACTACTTGATCTAATAAAAATTAATATATTTTCAGTTTATAATATTCACTTTCACGTACATTTTAAGCTCGATCAATTCTACGTTCATATCTTTTACAGTGGTGAGATACAACTTTGCATTCAAAAACTGAATATTTTAACATGGTGATTGTTGCCGTAATCATATTTTCCGGTGAGGTCTTTTCACTCTACACAGTTTCACCCGGTGCTAAACGACTTCATTTCATGTGAAAATCATATCAGACAACACAATATTAAGCGAATGATTTAACTGTTACTTACAGTCAACCTAAAAACATACAGTAATCACTGGTGAGGTTAATGCAAATTTGACCCAACTTGGATCACTGGCGGGTCCTTGCCACTCTCTTAAGCAGAGCATGTTAATATTTATTGACTGTTGTCACATACAGCAGCGTAGTGAGAAATTGTCAATCTTATTAAGTAAAGATATCTGGTAAAAACACATTAACCTTATTGGAAGCGACGTTAAACAAGTCATAACATATCATTTTGTACTAAGATCTTTTAAAAGCTATCGGCATCTTAAATTAGGATTTTAATGATTTGTATTTTTGGTGATTAACAAAAACAGTTCCGTGATGAAAATAATTTACTCAGTGATGGAAATGGGTTTGGGAACTAAGTATACGCTAAGGCTGGGTTTCGGGAATTAGGTATACGGTAATGTCTCCATTAGTAAACATTGAACATACAAAAAGCCCTGGAAATTGAGAAGTAGGGTTACGCCGTACCCCCGCGTACGGGTCCATGACAATAACACCACCGGACAATAACCCCAGGACAATAAACCCACCGGACAATAACCCCACATAGTAGAAAATAAAACCGAATTTGTTTAATATTTTGGCCCATCACCTTAACAAACGATATTATAATGCATCTATGCCCCTTTCTTTCAATCAATTGGTTTAAATTATGTTTTGATGGGCACTTTTCCCCCTTGATAGATTCGTGATGGGCCAAAACTTTAACCAAATCCAGAATAAAACCGTATAAGATAAACTAAATAAGAGAATTCATGAAAGAAATAAGAGAATTCATGAAAGAAAAACATGGGGTTATTGTCCGGTAGGGTGTGTCTATTGTCTGGTGGGGGCTATTGCCCGTATCCCCCTGCGACTGATCTTACTTGATTTCTGTCCTGGCATCAAGTGTCAAGCAAGTGCAAATCCCCAATTGATCTCTTCGTTCATGTGAGAACATGACACATAGAATCCACTTATCATAAAAGAGCGTATCAGATTTATCCGATGATGTCCGTGTGATATAATAAAGCAACACAGACATCGGATAATAATTGGGATAGGATCGTTTATAATCAAATAGTCTATCTATTAATGCATTGATCAGCTCATATTTATCTTACACGTCAACACATGTAAGAAACACATGAAGGGAAAGAATCGTATTGTTATGATATACTACCACGAGAAGGTCATTTCCAGGCTAATCACCTGTGCAGAAGTCGAAGTGACCCGGTCACCTTAGCATATGCGTGGGTGTCCGAACAAACAGGATGTGGAAACCGGAGTTGACACAGCATTGGTGTTCGAAAACCCATAAAGCTCAGAGCAGAGACAAGGGAGCTCATAAGAGGACAGAGACCCAGGCAGACCGCCTAGGGCTGGGAAGGCATAAGACCAAGTTCCCCTGTTGGGAACGGTCTCTCGGCACCCATCATCTCTCTCCCACTCTTCACTCTCCGGCCGACAAAATGTATGCTATGATATAAAAATATGTCTCATATTTTTACAAACAACTTTCGAGTCCTTCTTCCTTTCTCAAGTCCAGGACATTCATCCGACTACCCAATAGTATTATAGACTTAAAAAAACTGAAAAGTATGTTATTCGATAAGTTCTTTATGATATTTCATTCTTTCAATTTCGTTTTAAGCTATTTCTTTTTGTTTCTCACGTCGCTTTTCGGGAACTTTTGTAGATTACCCCATTAGACGATTTGGTTTGAAGTGCAACCCGTATCAGAGCCTTGGGAATGATCTCCTCAGAACTTAACCAAATAGGACTAGTGTGTTATGCCTTATCCACGGAATCTTGCCGTTTCTAATGAAACCAAATTTAGAAAATGCAAGATAAAGAAATATATTAAAATCATTCACCGTCTAAATATTACCAACAAAGATAAGGAAATTTAACTTCATCAGGTTTCATAAGCCGTACAAGAAAACTAATTGAGATAATGAAATCTTTCACGATATCTCTCCATATATAAATTAACAAATTTTATTTTATAACTAATTTGCCATCATCTGTGACTTGTGTACGGACTTGTGTACGGAGATACTGACAAAAGTACATAATTAGTTCCATTACGCTGGATATGGCTTCAGGTGCCTTGGGATCCACATATCATATTACTACTTAGTACTCAGCCCATATTTAATATATGTGAAATAGACTTAGAGACGAAAAGCACCCGAATTGGCGTCACCCACTTCACCCTCCGCTATTTCACCCATAGTTTGGGGAGAATGGATTCATGCCTTACTGAAGAGCAACTATATTAATCGGTTGCAGACAGTGCTAAAGTCTGCGAGAATATAATGGACCCATTACGCTCTTTCACTTCAAGTGTATTGTGATGGTCAGATTATGTAGATGCTTTAGTGCAGTCAATAAAAAAACGAATATCTGTTTGCATATGTGAATTGTAATGCCTTGCAGTGTTGTAGATCAGCCTCTAATCTTACGTTGTTGCATTTCAAATTCCGGAACGTGTTATATATATCTATCTCAACTTACTTTGAATATTCTTAATATATGTGTGTTACTAATAGTTTTTCTATAAGACCTTTGGGGGCCAAATCCTAGAATATAGCTATATTTTTTAAATGGTTCTTCGAACGATTGAACTCCTTCTTGTTATTTGTGTTGTAAACACGACGTTTCGGCCGATCCATTCTTCGGCCTTCTTCAGGTGTAAAATCCGAGTGTGATGGGTTAAACAGAAATTATGTTTAAAGGGGGGTAGCCCTTATAGCGCATGGCCCTGGTGTTTCTGTGTCTTTGTCCTGTCGGGTTTAGATTTGTTGAGAAGTGGAAGCCACATCGGGTTGAAATCCGCACTTGTCTGGCTAATGCATTTAGTCGACATTTTGATGTGAGCTGCCTCTTTGATTTTTCTCTGCTTCCAACAACGTTCTCTGTCGATAATCTGGACTTCCTCCCAAAGAGGAAGATGCTCGCCGTTCTTTCTCCAGATGTGGTCGGCCATAGCCGATTTATCTATCTCGAGATAGATGGAGAGAGAACGGCGAGCAGAAGCTGATTTACATGTATAAACTCACTCTCTACAACCGACTCTGCGCCATATTTATGTTATTTTACATATGAGACCTAGTAGTCCTTACCGAAGGCCTACCCTTTATTTCCGATTGCGCTGTTATTCGTTGCCATAAAAACGGCGGCCCGAATTAATAAGTTGTATAAAAGCAACTGAAATTAGGATGAAGGTAGAAACTAGTCAAATTTAATAAAATGGTCTATATGGACAATGTTTTGATTTCTATTAAAATAAACAAGAAGGAAATATTTCCAATGTGTTTCTGGGGGAAAGGTATATGGATATTTCCTGAGTTCAGAGTTTACTCTCCCCAAATACCTCACGTCTGGAACAACACAAGCCCCAATAAAACATGGAAAGGTTCCCTTCTCTCAGAAGCTCCTTTCGGTATTTTCCCTTCTTATCTAAAGTTTTCGACACAAGATCCGTTTTTCAATCCCGACCGCAACAGTTTAAATCACGGTAGGGGAATGGGGATTTTACATATCGGTTTACTCCCTTATTTTTGGTGAGGATTGTTCTTGTTCTTGTTCTTGTTATCTAGGAAACTGAAGTCAACTCTGACTTTGTCCTGGAGTTTGACCAGAATGCTTCCCAAAAGTTAAGCGGAGGGAGACCATTTCATTTCTTTTTTTAAATGTACATTCAAATTCCGTCCGCCTTGTTTCACTACATTTCGGAACTTTTTCGATCTTGAATGTAACCCACCGGAAACGAGAAGGTTATCACATTAGGTTTTCCCTACAAGAAAACAGCTTTGATGTTTACTAATAAAACATTCCATAGGATATTCAGATCGTGCAGAGCTGATATATACGAGAGCATCTCACCTGGAATGTTATTATACCGAAACAAATGGAAATAGATGCAAACATAATTTCCCTTAAAGGTTTGAATGTCAAAAAAACAAACCTTCCTCCATTGCTTTTTTTTCTTACTAAAATATTTCTACAAGGGGAGGCATTTTCTTAGAAACCGTTTTATCATGAGATAAGAAAGATACCGTTACTAAAAGATGTTCAGTTCTTTTTAAGAAATGAAACGCTTCATTGTGGATGAACGACATGAAAAAAACCCAAAGAGAAAAAATATTTTCAAAACTCCACGTCTAGTAAATCAATAGACACATTTGAGTGATGTTTACTTTATTTGAAATAAAACTTGCGGCATCACGTTTCATTGCATGGTATTTTTAGCTGAGAAAGGCAATAGATTTTCGGAAAGTAAGAAATAAATAACTGCGTTGTTTTCCTCCTTGTCAGCAGTGAAAAAAAGGATTGTTGCAGACTTGCTTTGGTAAACAGATGATATGTTGTCTTTGAAAGGAGTCTCCTCTATCATTGTTGGTCAAAAATAGACTTTTGGGTTGCTTCAAAGAAATCTAAAGATTTCAAAATAGAATAATGTATTCAAATCAACACAGTATCGCGGTATCCGGAAAAGTACCCACCAGGAAAAGTACCCATCGGAAAAGTGCC
>VCCN01002735.1:2943284-2957270 GCA_006491835.1 Architeuthis dux | reverse complement strand
TTGATTCACACACACACACACACACACATATATATATATATCACTTAGTTCCCTATAATATATCTGGTTGCTGCTATTATTATAATACATATATATTAGTATAATAGACATACAATATATATGATAGTAACAGAATACATTTTCTCTTTAATAAATTACTAAATAATAACTTGCTATTGCACTATAAAACTTAAAAGTCAATTTTTAATTTAGAGATGAATGCCATTTCTTTTCCTCAGCAAGAAATTCAATTTACTAAGGTAACAATTAATTTGACAAAATGAAATAACGACGATGTAGTTTAACCATAAAGCCGGCTCAAATATGGTAAGAATCAGAGATTATACGCCTACAAATATTACAGGTGGCCTTATCTGTGTGTATTTAACATAGAAATAGCTATAACTACTTGGCGATGGATTTTCTCCACCTATCACAGAAGAGGCGTAGCTGGGGGAGGGAATGTGGTGAGGCTATTGAAACGCACCAATAGCCCCCAATGGGTGAAGGGAGCAAAAGCTTTATAGATAGTAGTTCATCTACTGAATTCCTACTGACAAATCTCACTAGAGTTTGGAGGGTGCCCTCAAGGAGCCACGAGCTACGTCTCTAGAACCAATCAAGATTCAACCTGGCCAATCCGTTTCTTCAATTATGGCGTCATATTTGCAACGAGACAGAAGTTTTGATCATTTATGTATTTACTGTTAAATTAAGTCCCAATGTTATTATAAATGTTATTTCCCAACGTTATTATAAATGTTATTTCTCAATGTTATCATAAATGTTATTTCACAATGTTATCATAAATGTTATTTCCCAACGTTATTATAAATGTTATGTTCCAATATTATCATAAATGTTATTTCCCAATGTTATTATAAATGTTATTTCTCAATGTTATCATAAATGTTATTTCACAATGTTATTATAAATGTTATTTCTCAATTGATTTTTATTTTGCTTTACTACATTATTCTTATCTAAATTTGAACTTTACTTATTTTTATTTCTATATTTAAAATGTTATAATGATTTTTTTTCTGGCTTGCTAGTTAATTACTCGGCATTGCTGCAAGGGAAATAATGAGAAATAACTTAGAAGTAAAATAATCCCTACCACCCCAAGAGGGCCCCCACCATCCCCATCTCAATATTCCCAAAAGCCATTTATTTCCGAATTTATTTTCACGTTTCTAATTACACTTTGTATCTAATTAGCAGTTATTAAGTCCTGAGTCCAATTCGTCTTATCGCGCTTAAAATTTAATTAGCTGGGACCATCGTAAGGCTGTGAATTAGGCCGCAGGGTGAAATAGTCGAAGATCCATTATAACCTTGTAGGATTTCATAATGATGGTTTGCAGATTGTGTAAATCAGTTGGAGGCATCGTTCACTTAACTGCAATTCTGCTGGATGTACATTCAATGACAGAGTGAGCGTGTTTGTGATTCCGGATAAATGGCGCGCTCCGGATATACACAGGCTGGTCAAAAATGCATGAATAGAAATTGTATGTTGTGTGCCGCAATACAATAAGATTGAGAATGTTATATTTATCTATCCCAATGATGACACTGGGTCACAGGAACTAGATATACGGTAGGGCTGGGGTTTTGGAATTAAGTATACGGTAATATCTCCATTAGTAGACATTGAACATACCTGGAAATTGAGAAGTAGGTGTACGCCGTACCCCCCCCCTAATATCTATCCGTCGGTCATTTCATTCGTCCGTTCAGGATATTCCCGATTCCAAGCAGGCAACACACATTCGGATGGTAAAGGATTCCAGATACGCCTTAGCAGGTACAAAAGTTAATGACAGCGTAGAAGAACTTGCTCACCTAGCCTTACCAGCATCAGCTGCAAGAAAGTAATATTACTTGTGGAAAGTCTAAGTTTTATGTTCCAACTCTTATATCAAGAGTTATAGATAGGTTAGCGAGCTCAGTCTCACAATCCATTCGCTAGTGGAGCTAGTTCGATTCTCAAGGGGTGCTCTGCAATTACAACTCCGTGGGTGTAGAGTAGAGATCGGTCTCCTCCGTAGGAGGATTAACGTGATTGCCACGAGAGGCCTCTCTACATGACCCGCAGTTGCTTACAACATCTGGTATTCCCAGCCGGTCACCCATCTAGGTACTGATCATACTCTACATTTCTTAACTTCGTTGATTGTACGAGAACCAGTGTGTCCAACGCGATCTGGCCGTAAGTAAGGTTAAAGTAAGCGTAGTATTAACTACCAGACTGAGTTTCACACTCACTAGAAAGGATGTGGACTTGCTTACAAGAGAATGTTTGCATGTGAACCGGGGGGTAATTAGTGAAGATGTGAAGGTTATTCTTGGACATGCAAGGGAAAAAGCTCTTTACATAGAACGCTGGCTTCAAAGTCGAGCGTATTGATTGAAAGGACATGAAACATAGCTTGAACTAGCATTCCAAGGGAAATTATGAATCACCGCCACCCACATATGCTGTGTTGGGGGTGATCCATTAAACAGTTGGAAAAAGGGGTGATCAATCAATAAGTTACTTCTTTCGCCTTTTGTTGGGCTGTGATCACTAAAGAAAAGTCTGAATTTTCAAAAAAGCAAGCGGGCACAAACTAGTGACCAATTTAGTATAAACTTACATTGCATATTGAACCCCCCTCTAAAAACCTAGTTAGGGTGGGACTTTTCAAAAAAACAACAACAACATTTTCCCTACTCATTGAGGGGAGTGTGTGTGTGCTACGTCCAGATACATAGATAGATACATAGAGACATATGGTGTACACAAGGATAACGGTTATCCGACATAATGATGCCGGGAAAAAGACAATGTGGAGAAATTTATTTAATAACTTAACATGTTTCGACTTTTTAGATCGTTTTCAAAAGGAAAATCAGAGAAAGCGAGTTGTCATGTCTGCTCCAACCGAGGGTTGTTACTAAATGGAGGATTTCGGTGGTGAGTTTTTCCCAGCATCATAGATACATATAAATGTCAGAACACATGAATAGTCAAAACCCAGCAATAAACCAGTGTTGTGTGTAATGTAGTGTGATTAATACCCAAATCTAAGTTTTGACAAGTGATTTTTCAAAAATCTTTATTTTAGTTTGATTTGGCTTAAACGAGGAGGAAAAGCATAGAATTACTTATGTCTAAATGTATGTGAGTAAAGGATTAATTTCGGATTAATCCATTGTATTATTTGGGAAGGATTTATAATAACTCACACAATGTTATAGATGCGTGCGCGCACACATATTCGCACACGCACGCACACACGTGTGGGCACATATACATTAAAAGCAGAAAATGTTTTATGGGCCACGTTTAACCCGAAGGAAAAACAACCAGTTAAACCCTTTTTAGGGCACCCATAACATTATGTTAGATATCAAAACAAAACCTTTTTGTATGCTAAACTAGACCTAATTACAAGATATTTTCAGTTGCAAGTTTTCTGAAATTCCCCCTCTTATGAAGGCATCATATATGGTGCCTCACCCAAAAAGTGCCCAAAGATGGAAAATATAAAAAAATTAAAGTAGAAAGTTAAATAAAACATAGAATTAAAGAATAACATCTAATTAAATAAATAGATATAACAAACTGATATTGACAAAAAGAAATAACAGCTCCGGGTTGATTTTAAAATGTTATTATGTGGGCCAAAAAACAGGCTAATTTAATTGGGTGTTGTATGCCTCAAAACAGTTTCTATCTTTGTTCAAGCACAAGTGTACTTCGCAAAGCTTGCAAACCACATTGGTGCGGATTATGTTGTCTTTGTGGCTACAATATTTGTATGTGACTGACGGGTCTTCAGGTGATCATATATAGTCACTTGCCCCATAAAGAGTTAAAATCTGTACGACTCTAATTCGCAGGATATATACATATCCATATAAATAATGTGTTATTTAGTGCCTTTGTTTACTTTCTGCCCTAGATGTGTTCAGCTCAAACGCGTTTGGTTCGTAACGGAACAAGACACGTGTTGATAGGGCTATTGCCGGTGTAGAACTGGGAGCTTTCCCAGCTCCCACTTCCGGGCTCCTGTTTTCCTGACGGAAACGGGGCTCGTAAAACGGTTTATTCATATTACAAACATACACATATAAACATAGATACACACATATAGTGAGATTTATACATACATATATATACATCAATGCATACACATTACAGATATATTCTTAGTATATGACTCAGTGTGATATTTATTAAATCAGTAATCAATCTTATAAATTCCACAAATCCCCGGGAAATTTCCCTGGAGACTTCTTTGATGGTAAAAAAGAATCCAACTCATTGCACAGGGGCTAACACAAAGGTCTTGTGGATAGTTTTAAAGGCACGTTCATTCACCTACGGAAGGATAAAAGGATCCTTTTTTATAGGTTTTTCTACAGAAATTTATTGCCGAGAATATGAGTAAGAAAAGTACTTCGACTGTTGCTTAATTATAAAGAATGGGTATTATGTTGGATCCATAGAGGTAACTGGCGTTGTGTTATAAACAAGTGAACAGGGCCGCTAAGAGAGGGGGGTGAGTAGTGCTGTGTATTGAAGTCGATACCGTATGTCCAGTAATAAAATAAGTTTACTCTATCGTTTACCGGCGAGAGAAAATAGTATGGCGTGCAAAAAAGGTTACAGCAGAATAAAACAGGATGGCTAAAGGACGAGGGTGTTCACTGTTTATGCAGTGTGTGTGTGTGTGGGGGGGCGAAAACAGCTTTGCATCGCCTTATAACATTCCTCTCGGAGGCCCTGCAAGTGAAACACAAATGATGGGAAAAAATCCACACCCAAAAATCATTTAATGCAAAACTCATTATCAGGGGAAAAAAAGCTATTCAACTCTTGTTTTATTTCACTGATAATCAAATAAAATGTGTTTCTATAAAAAAAAAAGCTTTTATTCCGCTGAATGCGTACGGAATAAAACAATAAACTTCTTTGGAAGTGAAAAGTAAAAAAAATCGGTAATCAATTGTGTGAATCGACGTGAAAGAAAAGATATTTTGTTTTGAAAAATAATAAATTGCATGACAACATTTTCTTTAAATAGCACACCCTACATTCTGAAGAACACGTTGCCAATGTGATCTGAAAGCGTAAAGTATACAACCGGTTGCATTAATAGCAGCCATGACTTACGGGTGTGAAACATGGAAATGAACAAAAAGAGCTGAAAACAAACTCGGAATAGCATAGAGAGTCATGGAAAGAGCAATTATAGGGATAACTCTAAGAGATAGAAAAAGATCAACATGGATCAGAGAGTGAACTAGAGTGAAAGATATTATACAAATAATTAAGCAGCAAAAATGGAGATGGGCTGGTCAACTAGCAAGAAGAAATGACAATAGATGGGGGGGGACTAACCGACTGGTGCCCATGGGGACACAAGATAGGGAGACGAGATAGAAAAAATTGCCGGTAATACATAGCAGAGGTTAGCACAATCTAGGTCGTCATGGAAGAAGATAGGAAAGGCCTTAGTCCAGCAGGTGACTTATAACGGATGATGATGATGATGATGATGATGATGATGATGATGATGATGATGATGATGATGATGATGATGATGATGATGATGATGATGGAAAGCGTCTCTGAAATTAGTTTCAATTTCAATTTTCTGGAAGAGTGCCTTTTCTCCCAGTATACATATTATTAGGTTCAATTTTCTGGAAGTATACATATTATTCTCCCAGTATACATATTATTAGATCAATTTTCTGGAATGTGGTGTGACTTTCTGGAAGGCGGTGTGCCTTTTCTTCCAGTATACATATTATAAGTTTCAATTTTCTGGAAGGTGGTGTGCCTTTTCTCCCAGTATACATATTATTAGTTTCAATTTTCTGGAAGGTGGTGTGCCTTTTCTCCCAGTATACATATTATTAATTTCAATTTTCTGGAAGACGGTGTGCCTTTTCTCCCAGTTTGTTAAGGTGAGAAACTAAGTTCTTATCGCAATAAAGAAAATTAAATTTATTTATTGAGAGAATCTTTGCGCCTAGATTTGAAGAAACTAGAATTTTTGCGCAAAAGGCGCAAAAAATTCTCTCAATAAATAAATGTAATTTTCTTTATTGCGATAAGAACTTAGTTTCTCACCGTAACCAACTATCTTACTAAACAGCATAAACATTATTTGTATGCATGTACAATCGTTCACCGCTTACTCATCCAGGGAGGGTGTCAGGTACACACGGGCACTTCCGGCTTGCCAGGCTTGTCGAAGCTTCGTGCTGATTATGACACCTGATATTTCCCAATGGTCACCCATCTAGATACTGACCAGGATTGACCTTGCTTAACCGGTGATCTTACGAAAAACCGGTGTAACCAACGTGATATTGTCGTAAGCCTTTAACCTCGGGGAGAGGTTCCTCAATACTAGTTATTGGGCAGAGTGCTTAGCGGAGAGGCATTGAGAACCATTAAAAAAGCCCTCAATATGACTTAGCGGAGGATTGAACCAGGGCCTACCGAACCGTATTCGAACACTCTACCACAACATTATTTATATCATACAAATTCAAATCACATTATAAAACGAAAGAAAGAAAAAAAAACGATATAAAACGTTCAACTGAGTGAGCTAGAAGCTGACTGTTGCAATTACCAGATTTTTAATTTCTCTTGCCTTGAGGCCAATTTTAAAAAGGTTTTCACAGCGGATAAAGACATACTTTATATAGTTTCTTATATACGTCTCATATTAA
This sequence comes from Architeuthis dux, assembly GCA_006491835.1. NCBI lineage: Eukaryota > Metazoa > Mollusca > Cephalopoda > Oegopsida > Architeuthidae > Architeuthis > Architeuthis dux. The sequence continues at coordinate 2,950,526 of VCCN01002735.1, read as the reverse complement.
TATAATTTTAGTGAAAAATCACTTATTATAAAACTATTTTGATGAGGTGGTGGTGGTAATGCCTGCAGTGAATGTCTGCGCAGAAATAAACTAGAAATTATCTGATAAAGTAACAAAAAAAACAAAAATGGATGAATTTGACGGAGATTAGTAAAAGATAAATCGAAACATATACATATATAAATATACTTATTTTGTTGTCATCTTCTCTTCAAAGCTAAAATCGTAACGTTTCTTTAAAATATTTTTTCACGACATGATTTAAGTTTTCAAATATTTTCAAAAGAATTGGAGTCTTATTTTTTTAGCCAAGATTATGCAGCACGTTACTTTATGCTGTTCAGAATAAGCGAGTTAAGTTTGCTCAATTTTAAAGAAACTTTTCTATCAAGTATAAACACACAAAATATACAACATTGCTACCTGATGAGACATAGCATCAAGGGAGATATACATTAAAACCAAACAAGAAGTTAAGAGTTACCTCCCTTGCACAGTGAAATATATCGGGTTTTAGCTTATATTTCTGTATAGAAAGTATAGCTACAAATATTTCTGTAGAATGAAAACGCAATATTTAAACAAATAGTCTGGGTAAACAAAACAAAAACTTACAAAGGAGTGAATCAGAAAATATGATGCAAATTTGATTTAAATAAAACTTTGTTGAGAAATCAGGAATAATTATTTGCATGAATAACAGAATTCGGAAAAGAATTGTTTCCTGAAATATATAGTTTAAACATTTTTGAAATTTATAATTTTTGCTGAGGATTTGTATACAAATAGACTATAGTTTTTACTGATTTTTTCTTTACAGGCGTTTATCATTTTGCCAGGATTTAAGTTAGTCAAAGCATCAACAAAGATGGAATAGTTTGATAGTTAAAGAAACTCGATGAATAAAATGTGAATTCCCACAAGTGTTTCAGAAGGTGAAAGGGAGATAATTCATAGTGAAAAACTAGTTTGCAGTTCTAATAAATACGTATCGCCTTCGTTTGTGAAAGATTATGTAGCAAAAGTAAAGCCTGGTTAACTAAGTAGCAAAATTAACATATGCTACCGGCCCCGCATTTTCATGCGCCCCGCACTAAATTCTTGCTAGCTATCAAATCCGATTCAGTGATTCCTCACTTGCTGTTTTAGTATAGTTCTATCCTACTTTCAATTTTTATGAACGACTGAGTCTTCAAAGTTAGCGATTTTAAACAATTAGCATCTTTAAGTGGGGTCATAGGCACCGACTAGGTGTGGGCTTGGGGGTTCGCGCCACCCCTGGGAAAATTGTTGAGGGGCCGAGCCTCCCCTGGTATTAATTGACAAACAATTTAACACAGGTGCACCGTCAAACTTTTGTTCAGAACGTATTTTACATTGAAGGTATTTAAAACAAAAATTTATTCAGAACGTATTTTACATTAAAGGTATTTAAAACAAAAATGTATTCAGAACGTATTTTACATTAAAGGTATTTAAAACAAAAAAATATTCAGAACGTATTTTACGTATTTAAAACAAAACTTCAGAACAAAACAATTTTAACGCGAATTTAATCAATTTCGAACATTCTTTTTTTAATATTGGGGTTAGTTATGGACTTTGATACTGCTTTCCTCTTTGGCTCAATACCGAAAGAATTTTCCAGATTTAACCCCAAAATAAGTTGAACTTAGCAAAACAATAAGACAAGTTCTTTCTTTAATAGTTAATAAGCCAAATTTGAATTAGATACATGATGCACTGGATATTTTAAAATTCATAGATCTGCTCCCACACTGTAAATGTTTTGCACAACAAAGGTAAAAGTATTTACTGTTCAATAGACACAAATGTTTCAAACATATCCTCTCAGTAAAGATTAAAACAGTCCTTCTAAATTATTTGTGGGGTGGGGGATGAAACTAGAGTGGTGAATGCAGGCCGAATGGAATTATTTGTGGGGTGAATGAAAGGTTGTGAATGAAGATTGAATGATACATCAGGGGTGAAAGACTTTATTTACTCAGTTATTTATATGTTTTTCTTTCCTTAAAAAAGTATTTTTTGTGATAAACATGTACAATAAGAAAACATTATTTCTAAAAAAAAATCTAATTCTGAGTTCTCAGACTGTCGTTTGCTAAATATATGTAAATTAGAAACATTCTATTAATTTTTTGTGTTCATTCTTTGTCACTCTTAGTTTTCTTTACCGACGAAATAAGTTAATTCATGCTTTTTGCTCATGATACAAATTGAATTAAAATTATACACAAACGAGAATAAGATGAAAATAATCAAAAACAAGGACATTTAGTGATGGGTGAATGAGATGTTGTACTACAGACTTGAGGGTGAATGACACTGACGACGATTAAGAAACACAGGCTTAAACATATGTATTGACTCACTCATGTCGTCTGTCTCGTTGCACAGCAACCATACTGTTCCAAAATGGTCGGTTTCGCACCAAAGAAATTCCTTTTGACTTACCTGAAAGAAATAAAAAAAGTTTTACTTATGATAAAAGTCTTGCTGATGTATTGGTATATTTAAAGAAAAAGGCAAACACATAATCACTTGCAAATATAATCGACACAAGGGCCGGTTCAAGGTACCGGTAACACGGGCAGTCGCCCTGGACGCCAATTGCTAGGGGACGCTTGTCATGTGTCTGAGACATTTCCAAATACAAATGGATAAACGGCAAAAGGAATAAATTAAACAGATTAAAAACAGTAAAAGTAAGAAAAGATATTGATATATAGAGATAATACTATACTTTAAAGGGTGTCGAAGTTCAACTTGCCCTGGGCGCCAGGAACCCCAGGGCCGGCCCTGATTGACACTTAACACAGCTGAAATAAGTAATCAAAATGCATTATTCAAAGAATAAAGTTCTAAGATGGACATTTAACAAAATATAATAGTAACTCTTATAGTAGTGGCAGGATTGTTTTATCAGCATAACATACCTGCTCTCTCAATTTTATTTTCGATTACAAAAGAAAATCTGACATTTTTAGAAGGAAACAGCATTTTAGCAAGGAAAAACACGAAGTCAAATTTCATTTAAAATTTGAATAACCTGAATGTAGCTATAGCAATAAGATTCCCTATTAGGGGCTGTATCGAATAAGAAAGCTAAGCCTGACAGCGGACCCTGTGAATTGTTAAATTTGCGCCCTTCACAAAAGTATAAGATTTAAACGGTGGGTCCGATTGCGCCCCCAAAGCTTAGCCCCCACCCAATTGCGGGGTCTGTCTGTTCCCACGCGCCGCCTCTGGTAATATAAGACGGAAGTTAAATGTATACAAAATATTTAGTTGAAATTGAATGAAAAAACTGAATCATTTTTCAACTCTTTTCGTTAATTTTAATTCGTCATTATCCAAAATGCTGCTCAAGCATTCCTGTCTTAACAATATTTCACGGATGTCTGATCGTATCCTCATTCTCAGCTTATACCCTCATCAAGGTTAGGTACACACGGGAAATTGTTAGTAAGACACACTTCTGGATTACTAGGCCTGAAGAAGCTTCGTACTGCTTACAGCACTGTAAATGTTTTGCCCAACAATGGTAAAAGTATTTGCTGTTCAATAGACACAAATGTTTCAAACATACCCTCTCAGTAGAGATTAAAACAGTATTCTTAATCTGGTGAATGATTATCTAGGCACTGAGCAGGCTTGGCGTTACTTAACTTCAGTTATATTACGAGAGCCGGTGTAATCTACATCGGAGAGAGGTTCCTCAATCATAGCCAGGAAGAGGCATCGGGTACCATTTTGGTATGGCTGTCATAGCCAGAAATCTGAACCGCCGGCAAGCACTCTACCACTGGGCCACGGTGATCGGTTCTCACTGATGCTATCCTTATTCAGTAGAATTAAGATAAACGTATCGTTTTACTTCTTTCGGGATATCTTCAATGCTGGGCTTAATTTCGAGAATATTGTAAATGCTTTTAATTTGCATTGATGATTTTTAGATTATCATCAAATGTGCTAAAATAGTGCTAATGAAATTAATCAGGGTAGATCCAGGATTTGGTGGTGGGGGGGGGGGCGGAATTGAAATATTTCGAGCCAGGGAGGGAGGTTCCAAATGGAAAAGAAATATTTTAACAAGTAAATATGTGAAAAAGAAAACAAATTTCAAACATTAAAAACAAGAAAGTAATATGTGATCCGGCATTTTCACTTATGTAACATTTTAGAACTAGAATTGACAAAAGAGTAAAGTAAGTAACCCTTTATTGGGCAAGTGACTATATATGATCACCTGAGGACAGGTCAGCCACATGCAAATATTGTATCTACAAAGACAACATAATCCTCACCAATGTGGTCTGCAAGCTTTGCAAAGTACACTTGGACGGAAAATGTTTTGAGGCATATTAAATTAGCCTGTTTTTGACCCGCACAATAAAATGTTAAAATCAATCCGGAGGTGTTATTTCTTTTGTCAATATCAATTTTTTGTATCTATTCATTATATTGAATATTATTCTTTAATTCTTTGTTTTATTTAACTTTCTATTTTAATTTTTAACTTTCATATTTTTTTCCATTTTTGTTCACTTTTTGGGCGAGGCACCATATATAATCACTTCATCAGAGGGGGTTTTGTCCCCCCCAAAATACAAACAGGTTGTTTTGATTTCTAAAATAGTTTCTAGGTCTGCCCTATAAAGGGGTAATCAAAGAGATTTTACACAGAACCAATAAATAACAAACATTAAAAACAATAAGATAGAAGACTTTTTACTTATAAGTAAGAAGTCTATAGATGATGAAAACAAATCTTTTACTGTTACGGTTAATTTACGATTACTTTGAATTATTTGAGTTTATTCATAAAATGTTTTAAATGTGACTTGCCCGAGCAAGGAGGGCGCTGACTGTGCTTGTTTTTAATTTTCTCTTTCAATCGTAAATTATTGCGACAACATGTGTATTAAACATATCTGTATTACATTTTTAGAGATGTTTTTGTTGTTTAACACTTGTTTGTATCAACTGTCGGAAAGTTCCTTAAAAGTACTTTTCGAATAAAAATAACTTATAACAAAATAATATAAATGTATAACGAAATCCAGAGAAATATTATTATCATCTGCTGCGAAAAGGTAAAGAAAAAAAGCCAGGGGAAGTAAATCTTCTCATATACGAAGAGTTGTCTGCTCTTTGATCGGATAAATCAGCGAAGTAACATCACGCTTGCTTAAGTTTCAAAATGGTCCCCTAGTTTAAATTTGAAATCTTTTATGGGTTTACTTTGTGGATATTATTTATTTAGTTTTTGGGAGGAGGGGGGCTTTTCTCTTATTTTGTTTTATTCGGATCAAGGGTAAAACTAAATAGCATGACAAGACGTTCATTGTTCAAAATGTTTTCAAAGTAAATTCTAAACATCGCTCAATTATTGAAATGAGTGCTGTTCAGGAGGATACTTTTCGAGCAACAGTCAGCCTCTAGAAAAGGTTATGATCAGTTTGTGGATACGATATATCCAACAGTATGAATTTAGTTGACAATAAGGAAATAAAACATTAATTGTATGTAAATTAAAATTTATTCCACTAACATGTTTCAACTTTCGGCTTTATCAAAGTGGTAAGTTGCATGAAATGAATCAATATTCGAAATATAGGATTATTTTAAGTAATAATGTTTGCCACTCACGAATTGTGATAACGTAAAACATTATTATTTAAAATAACCGTATATTTCGAATATTGTTTCATTTAAACTTACCACAACAAGTTATTAAGCTAGGGTTTTGCTAATATTTGAGTTTGAACTGTTAAATTCATTTCTGGGAATTGACTGAAAAATTAATAAATACATCCTCTATTTCTCTTCCCACGGCGTACGAGCAATTCGCGTATGTATTTCGCTCTTCCCGCCCCCTTATTAAATGACCAACACTTTCACTTATAGTAAATCATTTCGTTTCCTACAAGCAGCCGACAGAAGAAAATTACCTTCTTATTAACAATAATCTCTCTCTCTCTCTCTCTCTCTCTCTCTCTCTCTCTCTCTCTCTCTCTCTCTCTCTCTCTCTCTCTAACTTTCTTTCACTCTTTCTTTCTGTCTTTCTTCCGTTTCATAGAAGCAAACGTAGCGTCTTTGTGGCCTTTTTAATTACCATGACTACGGAATCTCTTAATATTTTCACCATTTGCTCCCTTTCCCCTCTCTCTTTCACTCTCTGTTTTCATCATAACGATGGCTCATTCCATTAGGGGTGTTGAGGAAGGTACCGACGGAGGTCTTACGGTATTAATTTAGAGGAGATGAGTAGGTAATGCTATAGTAAGTTTAGTCCTTTCTCTGATTCATGTTGATCTTTCTAGAGTTACCCCTAGCATTGCTCTTTCCATGTCTCTCTGTGCTATTCTGAGTTGGTTTTCAGCTCGTTTGATTAATTTCCAGGTTTCGCATCCATAGGTCATAGCTGGTATTATGCAGCCGTTGTATATTTTACGCATTAGGCACATTTTTGTTACTCCAATTCATTTTCTATGTGTCTCTTTGGGTTTGACAAATCATGACATCATCTTGTAGGAGGCCCAGTGAGGATCGAACTCATAACACTAGTTATGGTTAGAAAGTAATTTTATTGGAACAAATACCACTATACATGCTTGGTAACAATTGTGCTACATTAAATATCCTTGTCTCGCGGCTGTGATTCACTTTTCCACCGGGATTAAATTGCATAAATGGGCTGCATACGGAAGTGGGCGAGGCGCAATTTCATAAACCAAATTATTTCCTATTTAACTAAATTATTCAGATTAAAGTTATAAAGTTATGAACTGAACGCAATAATCACAATTCTACATCTTTCAGTTTACTTTTCTTCTCTTTTCTTCTTTTTCTTCTTCAATTTTGTTCAAATATATTTCACCATCTTTCGTCTATTTGCATTGATATGTAATAACGATATATGAGAGACACATGTTATAATTCATACAAACATTTTCATCTGTGAATATGATCTTCCCACTGACGGAGTTTTAGTATTATAATAATGATCATCAGATTACCATCATCATGACTTAATGTTCACATCAGCGACTACAATTTGCTCAAAGATGACAACAGCTTTTATTATTAGTTGCTGCTATTACCGGCTTGTGGAGGGGCGTTATTCAGTGAGTATTGGCCAGAAAAAAGGAAATGAAACAAAAAGGATATATATATATATCACAAACAGATTAACAGGCACTCTAGACGCTTCAGAAG
>VCCN01002735.1:2840365-2850377 GCA_006491835.1 Architeuthis dux | reverse complement strand
ATATATATATATTGATCGGGAATCAACTCAAAAACACAGTGGTACGCAGATCAGGAGAAGTTCATCACCAGCATATAGAAATACAAACAAACAAAAAAAGAAGAAAACAGAGAAAGCCGTGACTGGTAGTGTAGGGCAAGGAACATACATTACAGGAATTAGTTTCCATATTCCAAAACATATAAGAACCGAAGAAGGCCGAAGGGTACGCGGCCGAAACGTGAGAAATGAGCATTATTGACGAGGAAAATAGCCCAACTAAACCATGTACAATGATTAAAACAACCCAACTAACAATATCCAGACAAAAACTATTTATTACAGGAGAATCTAAATGCAGAAAGCATCAACTACACGAATCTCTAGTAAAGAAACATTTTGTTGAAATATTTTGTTGGATTCACTTTCAATATGAAAACAAACAAGGCTTAATAAAATCATAAATAAAATAAAAGGGAAAAGAAATAGACTAACATCTACTATTGACTTGAATATATTCTGCATCGACATACAAACATCAGGCTATTTCTGCTCTTCACTCAATTTCTCTCCAAAATTGTTATATCGATTTAATTAGGAACTCGGGAATTGGGTGACCAATAAAACATTATTGAGTTACGCAGATCGTTTTCGGAGCATTTGATTCGTGTTTTTATTTCTCGGCAAATTTGTATAAATAATACACTGACCAAAATCCTCGCTTACAGTAGTCTGATACAAAGTTTCAAGGTTTTTATTTTTTATTTTCATGCCATTTTTCATAAGAAAATTGTTCCGCTCCTGCCAAATCAGACAGCAATCTGAGATGAAGTGTCAGTTTGAGCTATTGAGATTTTTGATGAGGTTAATGTTATGAAGTGGGGTGTGTGGGGGTGACAAGATGAGTAAATAGTTTTTATTTCCATTTGCTAAATCAATGCCATCTGTTTATAGCATTGTTGTCATGAGTTGTTTTAATGCGGAAGATGACAATTGATCGAAATTGAAATATGGGGAATGTGTAATGAAATACACTCGAATCGTGTGTTCGTGTGTTCCCTTACTGAAGGAGGGTACAAAAGACTGGCGTTTGGGGGAATAGTATTAAGTTTTGCACTTAGCTGGAGCTTATCAGGCTCCGGGCTAGAAAATAGGTCAAACGGCTGACCAAGGCTGACAAAAAGAGAATGCGTTCGACCAATCATAGTATTTTTAAGGGTGCGCCCTGATTTTGAATCGGGCGGTAGTTAGTCAGTTCGACACGCAGGAGCGACGGGCCAACAACCTAGGAGCTTGGCTTCTCACCCGTTAGGGTGAGGGAGGAGTTAGAGGAAGAAACCAGGCTCCTTGATTTGAACAGCTACCATCACCGCCAGTCTTTCAACTCGTTAGAATTCAACAGAAACAGAATTCAATAGCCCGATTTGCCCTGCATCGAAGCTATCAACGGAAATAAAAGGAATCCATATTTTCCTTGAAATTAATGAATTTACTCGTCTTTCTCTCCGGCCACGTTGGTGAGCCTTTCTCCGGTATGGAACAACTGTTATATTTCCCTCCGCATACATTTATCTCCCCCTAAATGTACAACCGGTATAATGCCGGTTATACTACAGATGTACCCTTACGTATGAAAGAAAACATGATCTGAAAGAATGCAGAATAATGACAACTGTCGGAAAGTCAAACGAAAACAATGAAACTGAAGCACAATGGAACAAATAATACTGAAGGCAATTTACTAGGTCAGCGACCTTTGCAATACAATAGCCGGTCAAAAGGTCGACATACGAAAAACGGTATACAGGGAGTTCCCGAGTTACGAATGTCTGAACTGAAAATAAACAAAATAATGTCTTTTAATTGAGCAAAGACACTTTTGGTGTGTCAGTCGCTAAACTGGGAAATGGTCTACCCTGGAGATACTATGCCTTGTGAACGACTGCTCAATGCTGGTAAAAATCATTTAATCCATGAAGCTACAATGGAGGATGATCTTCAAGAAATCAAGAAAGCACTTACAGAAAATAAAATCTTGTGTCTTGAAAATGAAGATTCTGAAGAAATACCTGAAGTTATTAAGGTGAAACAACTAGAAGAGAAGTAGAATAAAATCTATAAAGAAGAAGAGTTGTTTAGGCGTATGACTTGGAAAAATCATAATTTCCTTGTTGACCAACACCATAAAAGGGCCGTGAAAGAATATACGGGTATGACGCACACAGAATTAGTAAAACCCTTGAATTGCTACAGGTCAAGAGATAAAGAAGTTTATGCCACTGATGTTAAGAACCAAGGTTTCTGTGGTTCTTGTTGGACCTTCTCTTCTACAAGTGCAACCCTAGTACCATTAATGCTGGTACATTCAGATTCCGTTTCTATCACTATGGTATTTTGAATGATGCGGACTATGGCTATGCATGTATGGATCATAGTAGATTGTGAGTCCTTGGCACGACTATAAACTGCACCCCCTCTACACAGAACGATTGTGTACAGTCCTGCACAGGACTTTAAACTGAACCTCATTAAACACGGAAAAGCTGTGTGAGTCCTGGGCAGGACCTCGTAAACTGTCTATAAATCAACTGTTACGAAGTAAAGCTGTTCAATGATCATATGTACATGGTACCTCATCAGGCCTTTAAACGGCTCACCGATCATTGATGCATGGCTTCATAAAGTTCCCTTTATGGGTAGAGTCTTGGGAAGGACTATAAACCACAACCCTCTCTGCACAGATCAACTGTGTAGAGTACCGAGCAAGAATATTAAACTGCTCAATAATCATCTGTGGGAGACCCAAAGCTACTCAATGATCATCTTTACCTGGTCCTAAGCAGGACCTTAAAACTGCTCACTGATCATTGTAAACGGTTTTAAAGGGGCGTCACAGATCTATCATCGTTCTGTGCAACACCTAAAGACTGCTCTTTGATCATTGCATTTGGTCCTAAGCAGGACCCATTAAACTGCTCAGTAATCATTTATGCATTTGGTCCTAAGCAGAAACTGCGTCACATTTTACATAGTCCTAAGCCTGACCCATTAAATTGCGCCACAATTTATCATCAGTATATGATTCAAAGCTGCTTTTGATCATCAGTGCATGGTGCTTAGCAGAACCATTAAACTGCTCATTGATCATCCGTTACATGATCCAAGCAGAAAGTCAAAGCCACTCAATGAGCACCATTGCTTAGTCCTAAGCATGACCGTAAAACTGCTCGCTGATCGTTGGAGCTTAGCTTCAAAGAGGCGACAGGTTTCTTGGGGATATGGTCCTTGACAGAAACTGCGCCATAACTCTACATAGTCCTAAGCAGGACTTTAAACTGCTCACTAATCATCTCTGCAGCGTCCAAATTCTGCTCAGTGATGGTCCTGGTGACAGCTTCTTAATCTGTAAGGTTCCTTCACTCAGTCCCTCATTCCCTTGCAAATTGCAATTTTGAAATTGCAAATGGGAGTTAGACCAATTCTTTTTTATCTCTTAATTGGAATGTGTGAACAAAAAAGAATTCATTACGAACGAGCGGTCGGGCTAAGGGCAGACAACATCTTTGGCCTTCACACGAGTGTCAGGGAATAACTTGGCTGGGTATTTTGAACTTTCTTATAGATCGTAGAAGTCCCGGGAGTAACCGGAAGTCTATAAACAAATCACTGCGCATTACTGGAGGGTAATTCAAAATGAGCTGTGTATATACCCCCCCCCCCCGGAGACAGAGATAAGCTCGAAGTTTATGTGTGTTGCTTACACACACATAAATAGAACGAGATTTTGGGCCAGACGGTCAGTCGGAGAGATTAAGTCCTTGCGTGTCGTACTTAATTAAGCATAACTAAATAGCATTTCTCTCTCTCCGTACACACCTTGTCAAGTTAAACACCATTATTTTCCTTCGGGTGACGAATTGTAAACGATGTTTGTGTTTTGGGAAACTGCTATGATGTTGTGACTGTATTTCGCTTACATGGGACGAGTGACGGAAATAAACAGATATACGTTCTATGCTACAGTTTTTACTTTCATCTTAATTTGTAATTGCTTTGTATCACACATGTGACACGGACCGTTATTCTGTGGCAATGAGTAACCACCATTACTCTTTATTTCCGATCGCACTGTTTATTCATGGCAGAATGACGGTCCAAGTCAACGTCCTGATTAAAAGCTATTAAAAATTAAGTTGAAGGCAAAAGCTATTATTATTATTATTATTATTATTATTATTATTATTATTATTATTATTATTATTTATTTATTTATTTATTTATGCTTAGAAAGATAAATATATATTATATACTCAGACAAACATTTGACCAACTGACGCTAGATATGCTCCGATATTCAACGGAACTCTTTCAGAGAAGAGGGGAAGCTGGTTCGTGTTCGTCGTTATATATATATTAGTGTTACCGAAAGTTTGGATTTTGAGGTCATGGGGTATGACCCAACTTCGGATAACAAAACCGTAATATCTCGAAAGTTGCCTGGATACTGGATAGTAAAATATAATATTGCTGAGAACAGAGACAAACAGCAAATGAGACTTGTAATGATGTTACGATATGGTAGAGAGAGACCGTTAATGAGTTGTGCATGTTTATATACACATATGTGTATCTTTGTATGGCGAATATTTAATCCACTGTGTTGGGATTTTCTCACACTGGCTGTGTGATAGTAAAATCTAGATGATAATTGAACTGGACATATGGTCATTATATCCAGCCAAAAAGTATGGGTGTGCCCGCCAGAATCGGCACCCCGTTGAGAACTCAACTGACAGCGTCCTGATATCATTTGATGAATGAGATTTGGGCCATTTTGGGGCTGGGAAAAACACACATGTTACGTCATATGGTGGAGCCAATCAGAACAGTTCTGTTGGGTAACCAGATTTTCTCTTTAGTTTTTAATTTTAAATCGTGGGCAGTTGAACACTTAGATTCGAAGGAGCAACATTCCTTTTTCTTCGGGGCAGCCAACTTCGCCTGAGCTGAAGTTAATTGACCTGTATATAAGGGGGGAGGTGCATACAGAGTAGATATGTTTAACCAGCCGTCAGCCAACTATGTTTTGGTGGCGATTAAACGAACCGTAACTAAACAGGGAGAAAGAGAGAGAGAGAGAGAGAGAGAGAGAGAGACACACATTGACTGCAGGGAAGTGTCAGAGATTGTCCACGCGCTACGCGATGTAAATAAATAATTCTTTGTCCACCGAAACCTTTGTCTTCGACTGAGTCATTCGCAACAAACGAGATAAAGCTGCGCAGAGACTACACCAACATCAAATCAGGCAACAGAAGACAACACCAAAAGGTATAAATCATTCTTCCGCTTTCTTCGAACTTCTCCTGTTTACCAACTCTGAACGAGCATAATTGTTTCCGTTCTCCTCTGTTCTCCAATGGTCGTTTGAATCACAACCAACATTCCTTTATTCGAGAATGCACATATGCACACCAACTATGCACGACTATGGTGCAATAAGCCTTGAATTTGGGAACCTTAAATCAGTAGCAATTGCGAGCGTAAACTTATAGGAAATTCGTAGGTCAAAAGTCATAGGAGATTGAAACAGAGGTAAATCTACAGGCTATGGCAGGAGCTTAGAAATGTGTGAATACGGAATCTTAACTCCTGGGGAAGACGATTAGCTGGCGGACGATTTCAAGCGGCTTTTATATCTTCCCCAGATACTTTTAATTGACATACGCCAGTCGCCGGTGTTTTGTCAGCGATAGTTACCGATGGATAGTTACATAGATATGTAACAATATATATATGGTCAGTTCCTCAGCTACACTACATACGTCATTTGATGCCGTAACCACATCCACTCGATAGTTGTCTACAACTACGATTTGGTCCCGTGACCAGTCCTCCTCACCACAACAACCCCCGACAACGCTACATTCAGAATAGCTATTTGTTTAGAAAAATCTTAATAATTCCTGAGTAGCCTCCGTCGTATATTTTCGGTGGATGTCACGTTGGAAAGTTAAATTATGACTCAAGTGGAATTTCCTGGTTGATTTCAAGAGATTAACTTCAAGATTTTGGCAGTTCATTGCACTTTCGGTTGTTCTCTTTATGGTCGGTTGCAATTTCTTCTGGTTTTGATGCAGAGAAACACTCATAAAGTAATAGGAACGGCTCCCCCCTGTATTTGACAGTGATGAGTCTATTTTTTGGATGATCAGCCATGTCCACTTCGCCACCGAACATAACGGTTTGAAATGTTGGTCAAATTATTGTTTTGAGGGTGCAGGGTGGCCAAATAGGTGTTATGATATCTAAAGGTTATCCCGGGGTCAAACACCTGTGCGGAAATGCAAGTGATCTCGATCACCTTAGGATATGGCTATATTGCATCAGTGTTGTAAACAGGAAATGGGGACCGGTGATTGACACCGCGTAGGCGTTAAGCGAACATATAAAGCAGACCCGAACAGAAAACGTGGAGCGGACAGAAATCTCGACACTCAAAGAAGAGACAGACATCAGCAGAGCTGAAAGGCACGAGACTGCTGTCCCTCTTGGGGACAGACTGGCGGTTCTCCTCATCTCTCTCCGACTCTTCACTCTCCGACCGACAAAGATGTATGTTGTGTAATAGAAATATGTCCAGATATTTTTATAAGCAAGTATTCGAGTTTCCTTTCTATCCAAGTCCAGGACACCCCACTATACAACATAGGTAATTACACGGAATATGGACTTGGTAAAGCGAGTTTAAACTCCGTCTAAGCCAGTCTGTATTCTGTTCGTACTAATGCCCTTGGGGAAGGCATGCATCCGTATCTCCTCCTAGTTATGGGTAAAATATTGCAGGCTGAAGTGAATGACGCCACTTCGGAGCTTGTCGTCTCTAAGTCTATGTCACACATCAAACGGGACGAGTGAGTAGTGATATGATATATGGGGCCCAAGCAGAGACGATTGAAGCCGTATATAGGTTAAAGGCACTACTTACATACTAGACAGCGTCAACCAAAACTGTCACCACAACTGTCAACATAGGTTTCAATCAGTTTTCAAGTTGGTCTGCCTTGCTGGCTATATATGTATCACGCGTACAGCCCGCACCAATGGAACGAGAGGGCTGAACATTTACGCCTTCAACATTTACTCCTTATTATATCAAGTAAAAAACGGTGTGTAGTGAAGGGTTCAATTTACAATGTAAGTTTATGCTAAATTGATCCCTAGTTTGTGCCCGCTTGTATTTTTTTTTAAAGTGAGAGAAGTAATTTATTCATTCGTCACCACTTTTTGTTTAATTGATTACCCCTACACGGCATGCTGCCAAACGATGTCTGTTATGTAACGGTTTCTATTGAGTTACTAAGCAGACCTTCTTTTATATACCTTTTGAGTCACGGATATGTGCTTTTGCAAAAGACAATCGCACCTAAATGTGTTTTTTGTTTTTATTGAAGATAACTTCGTTCGAGAAAGTACACTTCAGATCTGTTTACTTTGTTGGGTTGCCTTTATGGTGATATCAGTCGCGAGTTCATTGGTGTTTATTTTTTGTCAGAGTCTGAATCAGATAAACACAACGAATTAGAACTAGAGATCACACATAAGTCACTAAGAACTGGATGAACATCAGTTAACAAATAGTTACGATGCAGGGGAGGTGAATGTAAACAATTCCTGGATATCCCCAAAATGTAACCATACCTTCCGTATCCCGATGGTCACCCCTCGACAAAATGTCAATGAAATGCCTTGAGAACTTTTGGAGATATTGCGTGGTAGGGGGGGGGGGTCCTCGATCCGCGTACTCTTCCACAAAATACCATTGAAATGCATTGAGAACCTTTGATATTGTGTACAAACATTATGTACAAACAGACAGAAATGAAATCTTTTAATGACATTTTCAGGTAAGTATAAAAAGAATAACTAATAAAACATCAAATTGGCTAAAATTACCTTTTAATCACCGCTACCCACAACATATCGGTTTAAACACTGTTGCTGGGTTTAGGTTATTCATGTGTTCTGACATTTATATGTATCTTTCCATGTAACCGGACTCTTACCGTTAGAGACTTGAAAGTTTGCACAAACACACTCCCCACAATGAGTAGGGAAAATGACTTTCTTTAACCCCCCCACCAAAAAAAAAGAAAAATACGTTTTTAGTGGAGGTTATTCATGTGTTCTGATGTATCTATATCTATATATATCTATGTATTCGGACTTCGCACAGCTCTTACCGTTCATGGTAGAAACTAGAAATGTTGCATACACTATCCCTTAAATGTGTTCTTTTTGTTTTTCGAAAATAGATTTTTAGTCGAGGGTTCAATTTACAATGTGAGTTTATGCCATTCATAATTTAACTTGTTCTTTTCTCCTCTTTCTTAGGGGGAGAAAATAAATAAAAGGTAATCGTAGTCAATTTGATGTTTCATTATTTATTCAACAGAATAAATGCTACTATAAGGTTATTGCGTGTTTTAAGAATAAACTGAGCTTATATTGTGATAAATACTTGAGAACATCACCCTTTGCGGTTGATGGTCCCGCGCTTTATCACGTAACTATACACGCAAGTAGTTTCTACAAAGCTTAATGCAATCGGAAATGATTGTCCCTCGAGTAATTCTATTGTTTTCTTTTCCATCCTTGCTTTTAAAAGCGTTAAATGTGTTTCTGAAAGTCTTGCCAAATAGGCGTTAAATGACATCCGAAAAGAGACACTAAAACCCAAGCGCCAAAACAACAAAAAAACTCAAATCTGCTATTACGCTTAATGGTGTGTTGGATTATTTGTCAAAAAACATGATTTTTACAAAAACAGATTTTGTTCTTGTTTATCAGAATTGAATCCATCACAGGTTGCTTTTCACTCTTGAAAAGAGTTGAAGGATGTGCGAGATGAACGAGCGGATAACAGTTCGCTCACTTATGCGATATTATACAAATAATTAAGCAGGAAAAATGGAGATGGGCTGGTCACCTAGCAAGAACAAATGACAATAGGTGGGGGAAAAGACTAACCGATTGGTGCCCATGGGACAGTAAACGCAGAAGGAAAAGACAAGACACAAGATGGAGGAACGAGATAGAAAGGTTTGCCGGTAAGACGTGGCAGAGGTTTGCACAAGATAGGTCGTCATGGAAGGAGATGGGAAAGGCCTTTGTCCAGCAGTGGACTTATAGCGGCTGATGATGATGCTATTTCCCATTTCTGGCCTGGGTCTATTACCACCTTTGCACGGACATGTCTATGTGCTCATAAAATCACACATACTCAATTGTATATCTCAACTAACATTTAGCGAACAGATCAATCAAGGCCAGACTGGTGACCATTCGAAACATGTCGCCTCCAAAGAATCAATTCTTGTGTATTTCAGATATTCATGAAATGGAAATGGAAGAAAACCATGACTGAATTGCCGGGGATTCTCGGCAGTTATAGATTTGATTGCTTATTCTGTGTCCAAGATTAGGTCAAGACCCTCTCTCTTACGGCACATGCCGATAGTAAATGTTGTTTTTTGTAGAATTTAAGTACAATATCGATCATCGTTGCCCGTTGGTAGAGTGCTCGCTTTCCGGTTCGGTAAGCCGTGGTTTAATCCACCGCCGAGATAGTGGGTCTTACTAATAATGGACTGTGTATACCTAATCCGGCAATACCCACGATGAGGGTATAAGTGGAGAACGATGTTACATATATGGTGAAGATGTGGAAATAGACTTGTCCAGAGGAGGTGGCCTGCTGCCTGTCTGGTGGAGGGTCCGGCAAGCAAAAGCCGAAAGAACGAGTCGTCGATAGATGTAGACGAGGTGGAGTGTCAGTGATCCGTATATTGAGCACTAGCAACCGGGATGTGGCAAGCTTTTGGTTTAAAAGGCCACGGTTCGTCAGTTCGTTCTTGGCTCGCAACCAGAAACCACGTTGGAGTGTACTTGTACTATGAATTAGGTTGTAGCGGCTCGGAGCTCGTGATACCTTACCGGTGATAAGCGAGGAAGTATCCCTTGAAGGAATTGT
>VCCN01002735.1:2820394-2839191 GCA_006491835.1 Architeuthis dux | reverse complement strand
AGAAATAATTTCTACGGCTACCAGAGAAAGGTACTCAGAAAATCAATATTTTACACTGAAAATACAAGTGTATTTAACTCAGAAGATCATCAGTGGCTTACCAAGGCCAACGGTTTCGGGGTAATTTAAAGGCAATACTGTTTTCCTGTCATGACTCCCTGGTGGTTTCGATTAAAAACCACCTCTTCGAGTTATGATGTTCTTACAATTTTGCTGTTAGCTTAGATCAAAGTGAAAAGCTTCAGCACATTTGGTGCCAAGACGATACCCAAATATGAGGAAGGCAACCGTAACCGTTCAATACCCGAATACCCAATATATATATAGTCTATAAAGCTTTTACAGTTTCCAGAACTAACGATTTTACTACGAAAAACAACGTGTTGGTTGATGTAGTGTCGTATATAATATATACATATAAAAGAATAGAAGTATCAAACATGACCAAAATCATTAATAGAACTCTTTTGTAAAGATATTGTTCATTTACACAATCTGTATAATGTTAGATTATATTTCATAGATGATATGGACAGCATCGAAATTGTTTGTTTCATTATCATTTCTCCAAATTACCTGTTATAATTCTTAATTCACACAAATTGAAGAAATGTAGCCACATAAAGTACGCTAGGAACAGATCTAAAGGGGGAAGTACATGAATGAGAACAATGAACTGACACAGAAACCGTTCAATCTTGAGTTGTTTTCTGTTTTTGATGATGACACATTCATTAAGTTCAAATCAGAAAGTTGATTCAACTCACAGAATAGGCATTGTAGCACAAATTGAACAGAGCGCTATAAAAATCTGAAGCCAAAAGATACATTTCATTCAAGGTGAGTTTTTGTTTGTTTGTGCTTCTGCCTCTATCAACAATTTCCTATTTCATTTTCTTGGCAACTAATTAGTTTGAGTTCATAGGAACTTTAACCCCTTGACTGTTACAGGAGCAGCTCAGTTGCCGTGTTCTAAGTACGGCGCTAACTTTAATTATAGAGGGTAGCGCAAAATAAACTGAACGGTTTGATTTCTCTATAGACAATGGACTCTTACACCTAAGGTTACAGGCTGAGAAACATAGAAACACGCAGCAAAAACGTCGCCTGGAACTTTAACCCATAGGAACCTAATGTGGACACCGGTGTCGCATACGATTTAATTGATCTGCACAGTCTCTTATATAATATTATATTTTATCCTTGATTTTAACTCATGAAGTGTACTAAGTGACATCTATTGAACATCTTGGTGAAGTCATGCGACTGTGTCAATTTGCCTACCTATAATGTTCCTTCAAGTAGAAATGAGTTATTATGGGTTAAGTGGAATGGCCCATTGTGTGGCTGACGGAAATTTCCCTCATTAGCACATGAGCCATTGAACACTAATGAGTGAAATCTGAGTCATCTGTAGTTAATGGGTTAAAACCAAATGTTTTATTATGCTCAAACCAAGCAATGGTGAACTGTCTGATTAATTAGCAGAATTGATTTTAAAAAGTGAAGAAATGATATCTTAGATTTCAATCATCATCATCATCATCATCATCATCATCATCATCATCATCATCAACAACTGTTATAAGTCCACTGCTGGACAAAGGCTTTTCCCATCTCCTTCCATGAGGACCTATATTGTGCTAACCGCGGCCAAGTCTTACCGGCAAACTTTTCTATCTCGTCCCTCCATCTTGTGTCTGGTCTTTTCCTACTCCGTTGACTGTCCCATGGGCACCAATCGGTTAGTCTTTCCCCCCATCTGTTGTCATCTCATCTTGCTAGGTGGCCAGCCCATCTCCATTTTTGCTACTTAATTAGTTGTATAATATCCTTCACTCTAGTCCTCTCTCTGATCCATGTTGATCTTTTTCTATCTAATCATTGCTCTTTCCATGACTATCTGTGCTATTCTGAGTTAGTTTTCATCTCGTTTGGTTAATTTCCATGTTTCGCATCCATAAACCATGGCTGGTATTATGCAGCCGTTGTATACTTTACGCGTTAAGCACATTGACAAGGTGCTCTTCGGAATGTCTCTATTCATACCAAATGCTTTCCAACCTATGGTTATGCGTCGTTTTATGGGGATTTTATCATTGAACATAACTTTTAATCGATAATATATTGTCGGATTAGAACCTCTTTGTGTAATAGTTAGTACGACAGCCTCGCACGCGGGTCTCAGGTTCGATTCTCGGTATGAGCGTGGAAAATATTCATTAGGACACATTTCCCTGTGCACTCAGCAGGTACTTGAGTACACTCTAAGTATCCCGTTGGTGGATTTTCATCCAGCCAAGGGGATGGCCATAACAACTTGTAAGAATAAAGTCCTGGTCTCAACCAGAATTGAAAATTACAAGGATCACTGAGCTGACGCATGCAATGGAAACCGAGACTTCGTCACCGACTCCATTGGGAGTTGTCTCTTAAGGGACGGACGACCCTTTACTTTCAAATCTCAAAGTGTCAATAACAAACGCTTGAAACTTTCAATCGTGCTCTTTGCCTGTAGAGGATGTGAGTTGAAGGTGTGCAAGGATTGCTGCGTGTGTTTGTGGTTGTAAATGAACATCTTTCTGAGTTTTCATTCGGGATTCACTAAAGTAAAGAGACCGCCCTATGTTGTTACGTTAAAAACAAAAAGACAAATGAAAGATTGAAATGAAGAAAGAAAAAAGAGACACGAGGGAAATAATGGTCTCGTATTCTTTAGACTTATTCAACCCATGCCCCTTAATTATCGAATGCGACGAAAAGAAATTCATTTTTGAGAAGCGAACATTCATTTTTGAAATCTTCGTCGTTACAAATGTTACTTTTCCTTTCTTAATGTATGTCTTTCGGCTTTCTCGATACAATGAACTAATCAAGAACTAAAACGGAATGAATAGGCCAACTTTAAATTAGAAAAAAGGAAGAATCCCATATCCTTTCATTCGAAGTCAACAAGAATTTCAATTAAGTTAAGGACAGACTGACATTTCCCCAACAACCAAGACTCATTCGGGCGCTCAAATGTTTGACTACAGCAGGAAATTAGTTGACAGTATGTATATATGGCCTGTCGAATCTTCGTTCTGCTTACGGAATCTGGTATTTCCTAATGGTCACCCATCTAGGTACCAGGTTCAATGTTGCTTAACTTCGGTGATCAGTTAATGCATCGTGATTTGGCCGTAACACCGTAGCATCGGAGAGTGATTCCTCCATCCCAGTCCTCGTGCTGAACTTCTTAGAGGAGAGGCACTGAGTATCATTGTTAAAGTGTTTGGTACGACTCGACGGTGGATTGAACCACGACCTACGGAACAAGAGGCGAGTACTCTACCATTGGGTCACTCTGATCGGTACCAGTTGATAGAATAACTGAAAATACCGTCCATTTGATACTTAAATACAGCAGCCAGGACTAAAAACGACGCATTCTCAATGTTTACAAACTCAATGACTAATATCTTTATTCCTAGGCCTCGGTATTTTCAGTTTAACTTTGAGGTCGACCTTCACAAAGGGACAACTAGTATTTATGTACAGTTTGAACATCATTTGACATTCACACATTTATCCAATTTTATATTCCATAAATATTACTTTTTTACCGATTGGTTATTAAAACATAAATAAATACATACATCTTTAAAATGCCAAATCATTATTTAGTAAAGGTCTACATCCGTTAACCAAATCGAAAAGAAATCTTTTTCGCCAGTAATTTTTTGTGCTTTTAATCCGTTAGGCCCTAACAATCTTCCTGGAATTTTGTATTTTTCAAAAGAAATGTTTTTAAGATTTTACGAGGGGGGTTCTATTAACTGTATGGTAAACTGGACTGTTACATTCAGTCCGTCGTATGGAAGTGAGGCTTCGAAGCATATAACTTCCCATGTGGGGATTCTTTGGTATTTTAATGACGATTTTCTGTGCTTTCATTAAGGGATTTGGTGGGGGGCTGCCCGAGGATGCGCATGTGCCCCTCCGCTGCACACTCACGGGCTGACACAGGCGCACCCGCGGGCAGCCACGCGTGACCCCCCATCAAAAGCCTTTAATGAAACCACAGAAAAATCGTCATTAAAATATCAAAGAGACCTGGTTAACAACCTTCAATAACAACATGCTTCGGAGCCTCACTTCCATACAATGGACGAAAAGTCCCGTTTACCATACAGTTACATTATAAATAGAACCCACCTGATAAAACTTAAAAGAAATTGTTTCTATTTTGTTTTCGACTTGATTAACGGATGTAGATCTTTACCGATTATTTTGTGTTAGATCATTTATTTCCAGGGATTCATTTTCCTGAATATATCTGGATCTGTATTGTGAGATGATGTAACATTATGACAACGTGTTTTGATTCAAAGAAAGGCTATATCGGTGAATAAGATCATTTCAATACAGTTAAATAAAATAAATCCACTGTACCGTGTCGTATGGGCACCCATGTTTTTACGGGTGCGTCTTTGGTGAGATAGCCTGACGGAGCTCACCCCCTAGGCTTCCTCAATCAAACTCTTTATCCTGAGTGCATATTACAGGATTGAGTACCATTTTTTAAGTCTTTGGTATGACTCGGCCATGGATTGAAACCATGAACTTGAGCACACTACGGTGCTTGGTGGAAAATATTACCAAAGGGATTCTCGAAAGATCTGACTGATTTAAAGATCCGATCCGATCGCAAGATAGTTTTTGTCAAATCAGCAGAAATATCTATTCATTGTTAGAAAATTGAATAATTGTGAAATACAAACGCCACAAAAAGGGGGAATATAATGGCTTTGTGGTCGAGTATGCGCACTGTGAATCCGGGTATAAACTATAATATTTGTAGATAACAACCCCAACTTAAAACAACCTGTTACAGTCAATAAAGCTTTTAGCTGTATCATCGGCAACTTAGTTGTATTCGATCATCATATGTACAATGTTTAAAAGACGAAAGCATAGTAGTTTATTACATTCAAGATGTTGACATACTTATATCATAATTATAAAGACATTTATTAGTTGGGAACCTATATTTGCCCGGCGCCGGTATGAACGACTGCTAAACGAGCGGCCTAAATCGTAAATGTGAATAAAGATTGAAGCTGACAATGTCTTACACATCGATCACCGTGTACCAAGGGTTTTAAAAATGGTACTCAATGCCTCTCCGCTAAGCACTCAGCACAAGGATAAGATTGAGGAAACTCACCCGAGGCTAACGGGTTACGGCCATATCCCGTTGGATACATCGGTTCTCGTAAGAGCACCGAAGTTAAGCAATGTGGGGCCTGGTCAGTACTTAAATCATTGTGACCATTGGGGAATACTAGGTGTCGTAAACAGAACGATGCTTCGACAGGCCTAACAAGCCGGAAATGGGTCTTACTAACTTACTACTTAATTGCATGTGTGTACATAACCCCCACAACGTCCTCGATGATGGTATATGGGTTAGCACGTCTGCCTCACACGCTGAAGGTCCAGGGTTCGATTCCCGGAATGAGCGAAGAGTGTGGAAAACTCTTCATTAGGACACATTTCCCTGTGCACTCAGCAGCTAATTGAGTACACTTTAAGATGTGTGATTAGGGTGGAGGTATCCTTTCGGTGGACTTGCATCCTGCCAATGGGTGGTCATGAAAACTTGTAGGAATAAAAACCTGGACTTGTGACTTGCAAGGATATCTAAGCTGATGCATGCATCAGAAACCTGGACTTTGTCACCGGGCTCCATACTTGGGAGTTGTAAGAGATGGGACGCTTTACCTTACATAACCTCACGACGTCCTCGATGGTGGTATAAGGGGGGGGCGACGATACATACAAACTGTTTTACGACCATCAATATAACATGATACTCTTTTTTCTGTATCCAAAATACCGCAATAATTATCTTTCATCTATTTGCTTTTGTACGCATGTGTCCTGTCAACTCGTAATGTCCATTTGTGTTTGTGTATGTTGCTATCACAGAAGTGCATTTGATTCGTTGCGTTTGCCAATATACGGCTATTGTATTTAGGGTCTTGGTTGTTTGAATGTATATCTGAGAGATGGAAGAAAGAGACGAAGCAGAGAACAAGAAAAGAAGATGGAATCGATGCAATCATGTACATGAATAGATTTGCAAACGGTTAGTGAATAAACGTGACTTCGTGTCAATGTTCAGAACATTCGTATTTCACAGTGTGCAAAAAATAATTTTTAGAAACAAATAGGTCTTGTTACTCACTCAATAGAAACCGTAACTTAATAAACGTCTGTTGGTAGCATGCCGTGTTGGGGGTGATCAGTAACAAAAATTGGA
Source organism: Architeuthis dux (assembly GCA_006491835.1). Lineage (NCBI taxonomy): Eukaryota > Metazoa > Mollusca > Cephalopoda > Oegopsida > Architeuthidae > Architeuthis > Architeuthis dux. The sequence continues at coordinate 2,832,884 of VCCN01002735.1, read as the reverse complement.
AAATGGGGAGATCAAAGAATAAGTTACTTCTCTTGCTTTTTGTTGGACCACTAAACAGTCCAACTTTTCAATGTCTCAACGCTACCAGACTCAAACTAAGGGACCAATTTACCATGAACTTACATGGTAAATTAATCCCCCTAAAAACTTATTTGAGTAGGAATTAAAAAAAAAAACTGTTCTTTCTAAACATAATGAAGAGTAAATATTTAAATTTTCATCCCCGTAGCTCCATCGGTGTGGACTGTACGCGTGACACATAGATAGATAGCAAGCCAAGCAGACCCATCTATAAACTGAAGAAACCTACGTTGACTGTTGACTGCTTTTAATAAATGACCAAGTTATTTTCAGGATTCTCTTCGTCATCTTGTTACAATTTCCCCTTCCCCCTTGTTACCATTCCACCCCTTCATTTTCTCTCTCTTCCTTTCTATCTCTCACTCTCACTCATTTTCTCTTTCCCTCTCTCCGATTTGTTTAATTCTCTCTATATTGGTGTGGACTGTACACGTGACACTTAGATAGATAGATAGATACATAGTTAGATAGCCATGCAGACTCATCTAAAAGCTGAAGAAACCTGGTTGACGGTTCTTAACTCTTTCCTCCCTGACAGCCATGTTTGATTACTTCTCTGACTGCCTGCTCTAACAATGTGCCTGTGTGCCCTTAAACTAATTTAACAGCCTGTGACTGAACAAAGAAATACAAAGGGCAGTAGATAAATTGCTATATATCTCTGTTAATATTAAATGTACGCTTACTAAATGTTCAGTGATTATTCCAAATGTATCACTTCCAAGTCCAGTGAAATAAAACCAGCAAAAAATTAATTTAAACGGGTATTATTATTGATTGATTGGCATTGTCATGATTTAAATTTGTGTAAGATTTAAATTTAAAAGCTTTTTTTAGTAATTTTGCTGTTGTTGCCTGGGACATAATGCAAATACGAGATCACGCTTCTACGTATGATCAGGGCATGAGCGAAATTTATGATCACGCCTAGAGGCGTTATCAGGGAAGAAAGAGTTAATAAATGACCAAGTTATTTTCAGGATTCTCTTCGTCATCTTGTTACCATTTCCCCTTTCTCTCTCTTCCAACCCCCTTCATTTTCTCTCTCTCCCTTTCTATCTCTCACTCTCGCTGTCTCTTTCATGTTATCTTTCCCTCTCTCCGGTTTGTTTAATTTTCTCTCTCACTCTCTTTATTTTATGTGTACCAGTTGTTTCTTCTCTTTTGTTTAATTATACAATGCCATATGTTGTTACCCTATTGAAACCCCCCTCTTAATATTCTTCTCTCTTCATCTCTCGCTCTCTCTCTGTCTCTCTCCTCCCTCCCCCTTTCTCCTTCATTCATTGCATTTGTTCCTCATCCCCTTTGTCCTATTCGCCCAAATGTCTCGCTTCTCACGTGACAGAAATTGATCTGGTAAAGGGTTAATCGATATCCCCATTAATCTCGTAATCGGTTTGAAAAAAACATTCATATTTGTTATCATCAGAAACTCTTTAGACAGACGGAAATATAAAGCAGACAATTGGCGGATACATTAAACTAGTCGATAAAGATTGCAAATGCTGACACTGTAATATGAAAAGAACAAAAAACAATAGACTCAACTTTGACGCTGAAAATATTGAGAGAAACCCAAACAAAGTCATAGAAAAAAACAAGCCTGAAAGTCAGACCGTAGATGCGCTATTTAAACACGATAACTAAATAGTTAAATGTTTAAAAAATAAACACCGCGATATGAGATATGTTTAAAAAATAAACACTGCGATATGAAATATGTTAAAAAACACTGCGATATGAGATATATTAAAAATGTATTAGCTTCTTAAGAAACGAACGCAAGATTACTTCAGTTTGATTTCGAGAATTGATTTTTAAAAAAGAACAAACATTCTGTTATTACGTCATTAAAACGTTACGTTCGATATGTCAGTCTGTCAGTGACAGTGATATAGCTGCTCTATTTAAACACGAGTTCAGTTAAATAAACACCGCGATATGAGATATGTTTTTAAAAAAAACACTGCGATATGAAATATGTTAAAAAGCACCGCGATATGAGATATATTAAAAATGTATTAGAAGCTAATACATTTTTAATATATCTCATATCGCGGTGCTTCTTAAAAAACGAACGCAACCTTATTTCACAGTTTGATTTTGCGAAATGATTTAAAAAAAGAATAAATATTGTTTTATTACGTCATTAAAACCTTATGTCAGTCAGTCAGTGACAATGATATAGATGCGCTATTTAAACACTAGTTCAGTTAAATGTTTAAAAAATAAACACCGCGATATGAGATATGTTTAAAAATAAACACTGCGATATGAAATATATTAAAAAAACACCGCGATATGAGATATATTAAACATGTATTAGCTTCTTCTGAAAAAAACGAACGCAACCTTATTTCACAGTTTGATTTCGAGAATTGATTTAAAAAAAAGAACAAACATTCTTTTATTACGTCATTAAAACGTTACGTTCGATATGTCAGTCAGTCAGTCAGTGACAGTGACATAGAAGCGCTATTTAAGCGCGAGTGTAGTTACATGTTTCAAAAATAAACACCGCGATATGATATATGTTTAAAAAATAAACACTGCGATATGAAATATGTTAAACAACACCACGATATGAGATATAGAATGTTGAGCGGAACGGTTTAAGCCGCTCGAAGACCAAAGGATGCACAAAGTAAGTAAGTGCCCTTACGCTGGCGAAAGCTTCAGCGGGGAAGTCTACATATCACATTACTACTTATTTGACGACAATCACCCGAAGTTGCGTCACTCACTTCATCCTATTTTGTCCATAGGTATTATTGCGAAATAAAAACGAACTGTCCCGGCCGGAATTTGAATTCTCCATACTGTTATCCACTCGGCCACCTCGCACCTCTAATCCACATAAAGAATGGGAACAAATTAGACCAGTGGTTCCAAACCGGCGGAGGGGCAGACTAAGGGGGGAATAAGGCTTAAAAATAAGAGTCCAATCTAGAGATAGTTTTCTGTCGATCAAGTCGATGGCTCGGCATAAGCTCCAAGTTGAGAATGATCTGTTCTCTCACTAATAGACCCAAAAATCGAAGAAATAGTACAAAAAAACAACAAGAACACTGATCACATTGATGTGTATATCAGTTACGGTAGCATAATTATTTTTTCTCAATAAATTGGAATTTCAAATGATGTGTTCCTAATTATTTTCGCTTGCTTTCTTTGAGTTACAAATACACAGCAGCAGCTGTACAATTATAAAATTAAACTAATTCTTATTATAAAGCTGTCTAATTATACTCAAAATAAAATAATTATTTGAAATTATTCTTAATAAATGGAGAGGGGGGGGGACTACTAGTAATTCTATGGACAAAAGTGGGGAATGACTCGAATAGATTGTGAACCACTGAATTAGACCCTGCATATGAAATATATAAAGTAGTACAGTGTTCAATATTGAGATAATCTTGAACGCCAGTGAAGAAAAGTTCGCTTCCTAATGACTGTACCATGTCTGGGATACGGACAATAGCCCCTAGGACAATAACACCAGGATAACCTCAATAACCTCACCGGTCAATAACCTCACCGTACTAAAAAAACCACACCTACCGGACAATAACCCCACATAGTAGAAAATAAAACAGAATTTGTTTAAAGTTTATAAAGGGAGGAAAAGTGCCCATCAAAACATAATTTAATTAGTGAATATTTGAACTATTTGGAACTCTGGGTGTGAACTAAAAATAAACAATTTAACAAACAATATTATAATGTATCTATTCCCCTTTGTTTTTCTTTCATGAATTATCTTATTTCTTTCATGCACTCTCTTATTTATTTTTATTTTTGTTTAATGTTTAATTTAATAATTTAATTTTTAATTTTTAAATGTTCAATTTTAATTTAAATAAAAAATTACACCAGAACATTTCCTGTGATAATCCTTAAAAACACAAAACATGTATAGATCTTTGTTCCAACATTGATTCTCTCTCTGGTTTAAGTTCTTATTTAAATTGAAATTTAACATTTAAAAATTAAGACAAAATTAACACTAGACCTTTAGTCAATTTAAAATTAAATGAAACATTTAAAAATGCAAATTAAAATTATTTAATCTGTATTCGTGCCCTATCGTAAATTTCCACTCCACCAATTTCCCTAAAATAAAATTAGAAACATTTAAATTCAGAAATGACCTCGGCTAAGGTGATTAAACATTGTATTATTAAATTCTTTATTTGTGTCGTATTATCTGTACTTGTGTATAGATTTTTATAGATTTAATATAGATTGTAATTTGTCATTTGTGTTTGTAATGTCCTCACAACAAGCGCGGTTATTTAGGACGCTAAACTTCCCTAGATTCTAGATGTTTTTAGATGTTTTTAAATATAAATGTGGATGAATCCCGGGATGTCTGTTTTAGTTTATTCTTTATCAGGTAAATTGCATTTTACTAAAAAATTATAAATAGATTTTCTTTTATCTTTTACTTTGAGGTGATTGTCCAGCAGAGATGGGGTTATTGTCCGATAGAGGTGGGGTTATTGTCCTGGGGTTATTGTCCTAGGGGTTCTTGTCCGGTACGGTTATTGTCATGGACCCTGATCCACCATGTCTGGGGGCGTTTTGTTGAATTAGTCGAAGAAATTGATAACCATATTCTCTTCATTATTATAAGTCCTGGAACTGCTGTTATTGCTTATGATGATTATGATGCTGCTGCGAGGATCTATGTTTACAATTCTACACTTGAATACTCGACATGTTTACAATTCTACTCTTGAATACCCGAGACATTTAAAATTCTACACTTTAATACCCGATATGTTTATAATTCTACACTTGAATACCCGACATGTTTACAATTCTACACTTGAATACCCGACATGTTTACAATTCTACTCTTGAATACCCGACACATTTACAATTCTACACTTGAATATCCGACATGTTTACAATTCTACACTTGAATATCCGATAGGTTTACAATTCTACACTTGAATACTCGACATGTTTACAATTCTACTCTTGAATACACGACACATTTACAATTCTACATTTGAATACCCGATATGTTTACAATTCTACACTTGAATAATTAGTCTGCTTGTTTCCTTTCACCATTTTAGGAAATTCCATGAGTTTTAATGCAATGTTTTGGGGGATGATATGCTCTCTTATCGCTGCACTGCATACGATTATTTGAAAATATTCGTGGGAACAGAATTGCTGATTGTTTTCGTGAATTCTTCGGACGATTCACATCAAAACAATAACAGATGGGACAATTGTAAGATCAAAACAACATAGACGCATTACGTGTACACACATAGACACACATACACGCACACGCACACGTACACACACGGAGACACAATCACGTACACATGTATATACAGATGTAATATGGAATTTCGAAAAGGAAGCAAAACATGAATTATTTCCCGTCGTGTGTGCCATCGCTCGTCTATTAAAGTGGTCTTTTACGTAAATATATTCTCATAAATATTCGATAGGACGGGATGCAGGGAGATAAAAGCCCTGATATACACACACGCATTCGCAATGTTTACAAGGATTTGTATAAACACAAAATGATTGGAAAAGTTAGAGAAAAAGTTAGTCATATCTCAGAAGAAATACGCATATCCGAATGCCATTACACGGGAAATTAACCAAAACCTCGTGAGTTCTGTGATTCTTTGATCGTAACGTTTATATATTTACATTCAATTTATGATAATTATCGACATTTATTAGTTGAGAACCTATATTTGCCCGGCGCCGGTGTGAACAACTTCTAAACGAGCGGCCTAGGTTACTTTCAAGGTGGACGCGGGTTAGATACCCGCACGGGGCTCGTTTCTTTATTCACTTACGATTTAGGCCGCTCGTTTAGCAGTCGTTCACACCGGCACCGGGCAAATATAGGTTATCAACTAATAAATGACTTTATAATTATCATGTTTTGTCGGATATAAAATTATCCATCATTTGATTTCATACTGTCGACATAGAGAACCACATTATATTCGTGCCTAAGAGTAGAGGTGCCAGCAAAGTGTAGGATTAAAAGACTCTTGCCTACCAGGAGAACTTCATCAGCTCAATCGGTAGAGCAGAACCTGAATATACGGTTGCTCCAAGGTGGACGTTTACAATTCTACACTTGAATACCCGACATGTTTACAATTTTACACTTGAATACCCGACATATTTACACTTCTATACTTGAATACCCAACATGTTTACAATTTTACATGTGAATACCCGACATGTTTACAATTCTACACTTGAATACCCGACATGTTTACAATTCTACACTTGAATACCCGACATGTTTACAATTCTACACTTGAATACCGATCCCCGCACGGAGCTCGTTTATGATAATTATAAAGACATCTATTAGTTGAGAACCTATATTTGCCCGGCGCCGGTGTGAATCCCCACACGGAGCTCGTTACTTTATTCACATTCACATTTACGATTCAGGCCGCTCGATTAGCAGTTGTTCACACCGGCGCCGGGCAAATATAGGGTATCAACTAATAAATGTCTTTATAATTATCATATTCTGTCGGATATAAACTTATCCATCTTTTGATTTCCGTTCAATTTATTTATTGATTCCGATGTTTTGATCGATTGTAACAAATATGCTTTTCTCAAAAAACTAAAACAAATTATTACTTTTTATTTTCTTATTTTCATTACTGTTACTGCTGCTACTGTTGCAAAGAAATACGATTCTAATGAAAAATCTTAATAATATTTCCATTATCATTTTTTCAGGTGTTGTTGTGTAGTGTTCCGGGCCGGGAGGAAAATATCAGTCTTTTATTTTGTATGTTCTTTGTAAAATAAAAACAATTTCATTTCCAAGGACGTTAATATTAAATTCATTAGATAAACCTTTTTAGAACAACGGAATTGAATGTATTAGCCATTTATAAGTTACATACAGAGTGTCCCAATAGTAACGGCCGATTTGTCCCAAAATTAACGTCAGTTCTATCTAAGGGAAGCAACTCTGTATGTCTAAAATTACCAGTAAAATCGAATACTCTTGATAATTAAACGGAGGAGTTGCTTCCCTTAGAACCGGCATTAATTTTGGGACAACTCGGGAGTTACTCTTGGGACACCACTGACTTATCACTTCGGTTGTGATTAACACCTGCAAGCATATTGTCAATATTAACGGGTCTGCCGTGCAAAGAAGGTTGGTGGCATCTGTTGTTGTAGTGGGTTTCTGTTTTAATGTATCTGAATGTAATATTTAGTGAAGCTTCCTTGTATTGAATGTTTATATAAAACATTTATTTCGGAAGCAAGTATTTACTTTGGAGGGGGAGAGAGAGAGGGGGGAGAGGGAGAGATAGTCGTGACAAATACACTCATTTAAGTTCATCGATGAGGAGAGCTTCCTACTGCTGTACAAGTCTCTGGTACGTCCTCATCTGCAGTTTGCTTCCTGCATATGGTCTCCTTACCCGAAGTACAACTCAGATGCATAGAAAGAGTTCAGAGGAGAGCCACCAAGATCATTCCGAGATTGGGAGATATATCTTACACTGAAAGATTAAAACAACTTAATCTAGAGACACTTGAATACAGGAGAAAATGTGCTGACCTACTAGAGGTCTATAGAATCCGGACAACATACATAGAGAGGATACTGACGTGCATTGCTCAAAATGCCCTGATGAGAAAATGCTGACTTCATCTATCCGCAGTAAAACCTAGGTGAAAAGACGGTCACATCCGAGAATATCAATGTTTTTTAAAATAATCTTTGTTCTGATATCAAACATACCAAATTTAACTACCATTTTTCATAGTAGTTTAAACCCAGCCTAACTACGCTGGCTTAATGACGCAATTAACTGCTGTCAAAAAAAGGCTATTTCAAGTATATTCAAATAACGTGGAAAATTGTCCAAGATCTGGATGCTAGAAATCACAACTTCTAATATTAATGTAAATTGGAACTCAGCGTTTAGAAAATTAGCAAAATTGTAAAACATTTAATACTTTGAAAGATGCAGTTATTTCGAGTAGTTTTGATTGACTAATCAAATATTAGATTGAAGGTAAACAAGTTTTAATATTATTAGATAAGATAAACCGTGTGTATTCAAATGTTTCTTCCAAATTTCGATTACGTACGTTCGCATTCATACATACACACACTCTCTCTTCCTTAACATCTTCAACAAACTAAGGACACTTACTAAGTAGTAAACTGAACTCTTTAAATGTCTATGTCTTCTTCTTCTTCTTCTTCTTCTTCTTCTTCTTCTTCTTCTTCTTCTTCTTCTTCTTCTTCTTCTTCTTCTTCTTCTTCTTCTTCTATGACACACCATTCCTCAACTTCTCCCTCTCCATCGCTGTTCTTACTACATATTCATATTGCAGCCCCGTCCATTCTTTGATGTTGTTATACCAGTTATAATTTGGTCGACTTCTATATCTCTTCCCTTCAATATATCCTTCACGTACTGTTTTGTAGATGTTATTTAGTCTTGTCAGATGTCCAAAATATCATAGTTTTCTTTCCCTGAAGATGTTGTTCAGTTTTCTTTTTTCATTCATTCTGTGAAGCACTTCCTCGTTCGTCGTTCTTTTTTGTCCATGGGAGTTTCAACACTTTTGTGTATAACCATATCTCAAATGCTTACATACGTTTTTCAAGTGTTCTTCTTACCATCCATTCCTCTGCTCGAAAGTATAAAGTTCCAATAGATACCATTTAAGATTCTCTTTCTTGCTACAGGTTATACAAATGAATCTTCTTGTTTAACTGTTTTCCACGATTAGTTGAAATTTGGCATTCGGCGTCATCTTTGATACTAACACATTGTTTTGTTTTCTGTGCATTTATCATCACTCCATACCGCTTGAGTTTAGAAAAAGAATAAGAAACGGAAAAGACAGGGAGAGAGAAGAGGATAAACAAGAAGAATGTTTGAAAAAGAAAGAAAAGAAACAAGAAAGAGAAGGGGGAAACAGATTAGACAAAGGAAAGAAGAGAAAAAGGAGAGATAGAAAAACGATAAAGAAGAAAAGAAAATCCAATAAATTCAACACTAATGACAAAAGAAAAACAAATAAGAAAAGGTAAGGCATACAGTTCAAGAGATAAAAAAAAAAAAGCAATGGGGGGGGGGAACTTGAACGAAAGATGAAACGAAATTGGTGAAATAAAATGCCGATAAGAACATTTAAAAAATAGCTTTTGTCGTATTTTTTGTTTGTAACATTTGTCAAGGGAGATAACTATTAAATACTGATTATAGAATAGCACCCCTTATTTATTCATTTTGGCAAATGCGTATAACATCTGGGTTCATTCTGGTTGAACATAAACAAGAAAATACAGAGCAACATAATGTTTTTGATATCTTGTAAGTACAATACAATTGTGAAATTATTAAAATACTGCCGTCAAACTAGTAGATAATATGTTGCCAGACAGACAGATATACTGACAGCTACACACGCAAAAAGAAAGAAAGTGGTGTAAAAGAATATATGGTTTAACCCTTTATGTACTAATGGTACTTTTAAGGACCACCTTTTAAGGACCACCTTTTAAGGACCACCTTTTAAGGACCACGTTAATTTGAGACCTGCGTGTCCTGGCGGTACGTGTAAGTCCACTTTTTATTTTTCAATAAATCAGTCATGGTCAAACTACGGCCCGTGGCCCGCATGTGGCCCATTTGACCTTTTGAATGGCACGTTTAATTACATGAGGAAAATAAGGACTTATTAAAATTTTGTTTGTTTCGTTCTTTATATTTTATTTTAATTCTTGATAAACACAAAATGAAGCTTTTTTAAGAAATGAGAAAATTCTAGGATAAGTGGACAAAGGATTACTTCTTGTTAAAGTAATAACATACCAATATGTCTAATATGTTCTGAATCCCTCTCCGGATTTAAAGAATTTAACGTTAAGCGTCAATACACTACTAAACATTCCGGGTATGATAAATTTAAAGATGATATTACAAAGCTTAAAATCGAAACACTAAGGAACAGATCGGTATCCTAAATACGTACTTTCCTAAAAGGCAGACATATTTAATGACTTCAAATCTAGAGAAGCCGATTTAAACCTCTTTTCAAATGCATTTAATGCCCATGTAGAAAGAATAGCACGAAAGGAACTGCAAATGGAAATAATCGAACCTCAGAGTCATTTACTTATTCGACAAACATTTAAAAATGAATCTTTATTGCAGTTTTATGCAATTCTTCTTGAAGAATACTGCCCCAAAATGGTGTGCTTTGCTAGAAGATATGCCGCCATATTTGTTCATGAATGAAAATCATAAAGTCAAAAATATAATCAAGATTGACAGATAATCTCGAAGACAATTTACGAGTTGCAACATCTCAGATATCTCTAAATATTTCAGAACTTGTAAAATATGTACAACGCCAAGTTTCCCACTAAAATTCGTAAATAGTTTTTTTCTATTTCTTGTTGTGTAAATAACAAATATATAATAAATACGATGTTTCGTGTCTGCATTTTGTTAGGCAGGCTCTTTTAATCATTGCATGTGGATTAGTCGGACTATTTTCATCATCTAAATTGCTCATTGTTTCCACAACGTTTCGACCGCTTTGCCCTACCCAACCTTATGGCCTCGACGTTCAGAGAACCGCGGCCCTTCGGGGGCCCTTGTGGCATGCACGGGTATTGTCATGGGAGGAGTTGCACAGGATATCTTGGCCAGCTGGTCGGGAGGCGATCACCATTAGCATGCTCAGGATTCGTCCTGGGAAGCTTTTGGGACTGCCTCCCCCTTATCCTGGTCCTCGTGGCATTTGTCTCAGTGACAAGGATTTGGGATTCTCCCCGCTCAAGTCTCTAGTCACGGGGACATGCCCCCCCCCCTACTGAATTCCGCACTAAATGACACACCGAGGGTCGATGTGCGGTTAAACAAAAAAAACAAAACAAAACCTACCCAACCTGTCACGTCATGTTCATTTTTTTAAATTTCATATTTTGGAGTTGCTTCCCTTTGATTAGGTAACCATTTTTCTTCCAGGCTTATACCCTAAAATAGTTTGGCTAAACCACATACAATGATTAAGTACAATGTGTGTTACATTTTTATTTTAGTAGTGTGGCCCGATTTATGTTGAGCAGTATATCATGTGGCCCGCTGCTCGGAAAGGGTTGCCCGAGCCTGACCTAAATGTTTCTTTATTATTCTTTATATGGCCTTCAAATAGGAACACAAATATAATAACAAAAAGATCAAAATTTAAAAAATAAGGACATACAGTGTTAAACCAGTCGACGTAGACACAGATATATATATATTTATGCAAGTTGAGACCGAAAATGGCACAGACTGGCACTTCTTCTGGTTTCTTGATTCGAAAATCTTTTATTCATGTCAACAAAATAGAAACATCATTAAAAACTAATCGAAATTCAGATGGTGGCTTAGATTTATACTTGCACTCTTCATTCACTTCCAATGACCCTGACTCATGAATCTTGGCAAACTCTCCATGGACAGATAGTTATTAAACATATATGGAGGAATAACAGAACAAAATATCCAGTTTACCGAGCTACATTGATCTTATCTTCTCTGACATAAAATACAAAAGTATAAATGGAACAAGACACTAGGAGACATAGTGGTGCATTGTGGAGCACAAAAGAGCATTATTCGATACGGTATGGCAAGCAGAGGATAACGTATTTTCATTGATCATATTAAAAACTAGGGACATATATTTTTGAAAGAAAAATGAATATGGAAACAAATATGGGATGTATACATAAAATAAAACAGGGAGACGCATTTACCAAGAGAGAAATCTTTGCAAAAAGAAATTAAATAAATATCTGTTTGGCAGGCAAAGAGAAAACTACAATAATATGCCAGATTCGAAAGGAATGCTCTTCTTTGTTTTGACCTGAACAACGCAATATCATAAACCATTTTTTTTACTTGACTTTTAAACCTCGTTCTCCCTGACGAGAGTTTGTCTATGTGAGTACTTTTTGAAAACAGCCGTGAATTTTCTTTTATGAAATGGAACTGTTCACTTATGTCGATGTTTATGTCTTGTAAACAAATATTACCCTCTTTTTCTTTTCTTTCTTTTTTTCCAATACTTTTCCCCCCTTGTCTGTCTTTCTCGTTTTCTGTATAACGACTCCATCATGCCCGGCAACTTCTGGCTTTTCACCGTAGAAAGAGAGGAGATTTCAGACGGGGAATGAGATGAAGGACAACACGACGTGGTAGCTGATGGCGATCCTGAAAGAGGACTTTGCAGACCATTTTGAAAACTGGAAGGTACACTGGGATAAGTGTGTGAGGTCCCAAGGGCAGTACTTTGAAGGGGACTAAGGGGTCCATTTCCCTAGGTAGACTATTAGAAACCGTCAAGCAAAATT
>VCCN01002735.1:2770804-2784554 GCA_006491835.1 Architeuthis dux | reverse complement strand
TGTGTGTGTGTGTGTGTGTGTTCATCAAATCTTTGTCATTTTCATATGTCTTTTGAGCCGCATCCTTTTATTTATCTGTGTTTATCACATTCTTTCTTGTGTTTTCCCCCTTATTTACACCATTCTCTATCTGCCTATTGTCTGTCTCTCTCTCTTATTCTATCCCTACTCCAATGTTCTGAAGCATCCACTTTGCAGCATTGGCCGAGGACTTAGACGACCAAGTGCATAGTGAGCTGCACAAAGAATTACCCCCCAATGCTTTGTGCAGCATTTCCAAACCAATGTGAATTTTTAGAAATCGAATTGAATTGCAAAGAGTCATTATCAGTTTCACCATCTCAGCATTTGACAAAGAAAACTTTTCACTCATTTTTGCAATCTTCTCCTTCCATTCACCAAAATAGTCTGCACGTCATTACGTGAAAAGCTATTCATTGATAATCTATCGGAACGGTGCGTGATTGTGATAATAGGAAGCTGGCTATGTTGCCTATGCCGTATCATATGCTCATTGGTCACTGCAACCAGGGATACATTTTAGGGTAGATAGTTCGATCACTGATGCCCCACACACTCTTACAGTCACGAATGTGAAGGCGTGGCTTAAATCGTTCAACCCAAGGAGCTTATGAAAATTCCACCCAATCGCCTAGACAAATGAAATCTGAAAAATCTACATTTTGCCTCAAGATAGAACATTCTCCTTTTTAGTTTATGTTTAAAATTCATGCAAATCAGTTACCATCTGCCCTAATGCATTCAAATCAGTTACCATCTGCCCTAAGTCATGCAAATCAGTTACCATCTGGCCTAATGCATGCGAATCAGTTACAATCTGCCCTAATGCATGCAAATCAATTACTATCTGCCCTAAGTCATGCAAATCAGTTACCATCTGCCCTAATGCATGCACAACAATTACAATCTGCCCTAATGCATGCAAATCAGTTACAATCTGCCCTAATGCATGCAAATCAGTTACTATCTGCCCTAAGTCATGCAAATCAGTTACCATTTGCCCTAAGTCATGCAAATCCGTTACCATCTGCCCTAATGCATGCAATTCAGTTACTATCTGCCCTACGTCATGCAAATCAGTTACCATCTGCCCTAATTCATGCAATTCAGTTACATTGTCGTTAGAACATAGTATCGGTGTGCATCAACTGTACAGTTCCAAAATGATTGTGGTATCATGTAAAGACAAGACTTTTAACCGTGTAATCGAATAACCCCCGTAGATATCCTTTATTGATCATAGCAATTCATAGAATCCAGGATTTATATATTTACTTAGAGAGAAAAAGGAATGAATATTATTATTTCGGTTTATATTGTAGTCCATCGGAATTTCATCCGAATATCAAAATACAATCATATTTAGATTTTCAAAAGTCAATATTTTTTGTAGAAAATACTCCTCTTTCCAAATTCACTTTTACATAATCTGTGCCCTGTCTTCTGGAAATGCAAGAAAAGTTGTCGCTGACCAAATACTGTTTTAGAAAACCATCTAAGAACGTTGTGCTTATTTGTTATGTTTGAATGGTCTAGTTATGAGGACAGACAGGGTTCAAATCAATAGAGAACAAAATAAGGCACTATAAGTAGATATATATATACAGTTTCTCCACGCTATCCGAAAGTACAGAGTTTCTATAAAAGCTTTGGTAAGTTTAAATGGCGTAAACTGAAGAAGTGTTATTAATTTATGTGGGAAAAACTTTTGAGCGTTCCTAAACTACAGAAAACATTGGTGTAACAACGGTGCCGACCACGAGATCGAACCGGAGACCTCTTCCCAGCCACAGCCGAAGAGACTTCGTGTGGCAGCGCTGCTGGAACATCCAGGCTTTCCGCTCATGTTTTTCTGCGCCAGACACTTCGCATACGGGTACTTAAATCATTTCAAAATGTGATATAAGTGACCGATTATGAAGAGTGGGCCAATTTCGGTTTTGTTGGTGTATAGTGATTCGAGAGAAAACAGTTCGTTTTCCGGTGTCGTGCTGGGAGAAGGCAACCTCCGAAGAAGTGTTGCGGTTCTCACGTTTTAAAGAGACCTTTCTACTACACTTGCATGAGATTTTCACTACGTGTGACACTACTGCAATGATTGTAGAAAAGTATGCGTTTAATGCAGAAATATTTAAATGCCTAAAAATAACTGTATGATGGGAACATGCGTGAGGCTAAGCAGTCAAGGATACTGTTGTATTTCAAGCTCACCACATCAGCTATAGCAGACGACGAGCCTCGACATTCGACATCGAGGCAGACAGAGAGAGAAGAGGGTTATTTTTCCAATATAATTTCGGATAATGTAGGTCTTTCGTAAACGCTAAGTGGGGTAAAGTGAACTTTTGGAAAGCGGGGGATACCAATATTACATTTTTAGGAAAGAACTTATATGTGTTACACGCACCACATGCACAGACCAGTGATGGTGTCGTGTATAGTGAAGTCACTTCTTGATAACCATCCAATTAATATACAGATTTCTTTGGTTAAAGAATAACTGGTGTCAATTGCTACGACCTATAGCAAAGGAAGATATAAGTCTTCCTGGTCTTTGAAACTTGATTTCAAAGAAAGTAAATCGTATTGATTTCAAAAATGTATGTCACGGTGTTGGTCTCTAGACGCTTTTATATTCAGATCAAAAGGAAAAAGCAGGTACATTTTTAAGTCAAATAAAACATATATACACACACACACACATATATATATATACACACATATATATACACACACATATATATACACACACATATATACACACACATGTATATATATATATACACACACACACGTATATATATAGTCTGTGGAAACCTTTTGTTTTCTCGTAACTCTTTATTTCTCGTAACTGTTTACACATTTCTAAAAACACTCCATAGTGTATGACAAATCTCCCGCTCTGCCTTCCCCATTCCTAAGGAAAATCCCGCCATCCAGCTTGTAATATACATGCCCCGATCTCCCCTCACCAATGCACTGCCCATATATGTATGTACGTAGAAAAAAATAATATAATTTTTGTTTTGTTACATTTCGAATTAACTGCTATTTCTGTAGATGTTATATTATAATTAGCTAATGTAGATCACACTTATTATAGGGGATCATCAGCTGCCTTCCATGCACCTGTTTCAGGGAATGAGAAGGTACAGGTGTTTGTTAACATGGATTCCCCCAGCCGTGTATATCTGCGCACAACTGTCCACCTATTTGTACTTGTGTGTCTAAGTCTGTATGCATCCATTTGTACATGCGTGCCTAAGTATGTACGCAAAGAAGCGGCTACCAAGATCAACAGATTAAAAGATTGGAAAACATCTTTTTAGTATAAATTGGAACTCTTAATTAAGGCTATATCCACTTGAATAATCCAGAGAGTGAAACCAGTTGTACAGCTCGTTGTGGATCAATAAATACATATCATGTATATTACGGCTCTACCCCAGGTATTGAGAATTCTACACATAACCACGGTCTAATGAATTATTTTGACACAGTAGTGCGACAATTTGATGTACACGGATTATATATATATATATATATAATAAAAGTGAAATCCACAGAAAAAGGAGGCAAGCGTTGCATTATCCAAAGTGACCTTCACATCCTAATACTTAACGAATGTGTTGGAGTAGGGGAAGCGAAAACAACTATTCTACGATATTCTACGCACAAAACAGAAAGAAGTCGGTTCCAAATTAACAGCAAGTAATCAGCATGATATCAGTCCGCTTTAAAAGAACGTTGCCAACGACGTGTGTCGTTTGGCTTTGCAATTAACATATCTATAATTGCTTAACAGCTGAGGTTGCACCTCCCGATCAGCAAATAATCAGTATGAACCGCTACAGTAATCAGTCAGCTCACAGAGAACATTGCAAACGGCTTCCATGGGTCACTCGGCCTTGCGATTAATACATCTATAACCGAGGTTGAAACTTGCAAGATCCACTCAGTCCAACAGGAATAAAATAAAAGTGCTTATTCTGCAAGTTGTCTCATAAGTAAACGTCTTGGCATAACGCCACGTCGTCTCTAATTCGAACTTGATACAAGAAAGGCAATTAGTTTCTATTGGATCTCGTCTTTGGACACCACTTCAGCTAAATGGCGTGAAATGTGGTAATTAAGGGATCATCGTCCATCGTGATTACATTAATTAAAACATGATTTAATTACTGAGGCGGAGTCCATTCTGGACGCTTACAAGCTAAACCTGTTTATTAGTGTTTTTATATTATAAATTAATATGAACATAATTACTGGCATTCTAAATATGGATTGGCCAGTGAAAGACGATGAAACGTAGAATCAAACAAAAAGGCCCGTCTGACAAGAGAGACGGTGGAAACCTATGGAAGCAATTGGATAAATCCATACACACAAAACGAATTCATATTAAATAAATATTCGTTCTTTCTCTCATTCTGTCTTTCCTTTTTTTCTGTCATTCTTTCTTTCTTTCTTTCTTTCACTCTTTCTTCATGTCACCCTCTCTTTCTTTCATACTTTCTATCTTGCTGTCTTTATTTCTGTCTCTGTCTTTCTTTCTTTCAATCGATTTTACCTTCATTATTCATTTCGTATTCAACATAACACATACACACATATGTATATGTGTGTATATGTGCAGGTTTTCTGCTTTACACATACACAAGCAAGTAATATTATGCATATATATATACAGATATAGGGACAAACAGATGTACATACATATATCATACATCAGCAGCAGCCGTTATAAGTCCACTGCTGGACAAATGCCTTTCCCATCTCCTTCTATGACGACCTATCTTGTGCTAACCTCTGCCACGTCTTACCGGCAAACTTTTCCCTCTCGTCCCTCCATCTTGTGTCTGGTCTTTCCCTACTGCGTTTACTGTCCCATGGTCATCGGTCGGTTAGTCTTTCCCCCCATCTATTGTCATTTCTTCTTGCTAGGTGACCAGCCCATCTCCATTGTTGCTGCTTAATTGTGTGTATAATATCTTTCACTCTAGTCCTCCCTCTGATATATATGATTAGTTTATCGATGTGAATCAATATTTATACGACAATATTAGAGTTGAAATGACAATTTCAGGCGGCCAATGAACAAATGAGTTATTTTTATTTCGACGTTTTGCCTCTTGGCTTCTTCACAGAAATGATAAATACATGCTGCTGTATCAGCAAAATCTATTTTATGCGTGTTGGTCTATTTATGTGTATGTCTTGTTTGGTTGGTGGGTGGTGTGGTGGATATTCAGGGGAGAAATCAGCGCAGACCTTAAGGTCACACATTGCCAAATGCCATCTTCGTTTAAAACTGGGATTTTGCTGAAATATGAAATGAAAGGCAGCTTATACGGTCTATTAGGAGTGGATGTTGACATATGAAACATTTCGGTGTTTGAGATTTACAAACAAAATGTAACATTCAAATCGTTCTTCGGACGATTCTTGTTGTTTGTGTTGTAAACACGACGTTTCGGCTGATCCATTCTTCGACCTTCTTTAGGTGTAAATTCCGAGTGTGATGGTGTAAACAGACGTTTTTATTCTTAAAGGGGTAACCCTTATAACTCAGGGCCCGGGTGTTTATGTGTCCTTGTCTTGTCGGGTTTGGGTCTGTTGAGCAGCAGAAGCCACATCGGGTTGAACCCCTAATGCATTTAATCGACATGTTGATATAAGCTGCTTCTTTGTCAATAATCTGGAAATAATCTGGACTTCCTCCCTGAGAGGAAGATGGTCGCCTTTCTCTCTTCCCAGATTGTGTTCATCACATTTACAGGGGTTGACGTAAACACAGTTGTTCATCAATTTTGGCTCACGAGTAGGGCCAACCGTAATTAGAAGACCTCGTAATGTATGTGTACGTTTGAAAACGACATTGATATTGTAGCCGTTACAGACTTTTTGAATTCGTTCCCCAATCCCTTTTTGGTAGGGTAAGATAATCGTTGGAGGAGGAGGCGGCGTAGGTGATGGAACAGTAGTAGTAGTAGTAGTAGTAGTAGTAGTAGTAGTAGTAGTAGTAATCTGGGTTGTCTCTTTCATGGTCATGATGTGGCTTCCGCTGCTCAACCGACCCAAACCCGACAAGACAACCAAACAGAAACACTCGGGCCCTGCATTATAACGATTACCCGCTTTAAAAATAAAAACTTCTATTTACCCCATCACACTCAGACTTTACAGCTGAAGAAGGTCGAAGAATGGGTCGGTCAAAATGTCGTGTTTACAACACAAACAACAAGAAGGAGTTCAATCGTCCGAAGAATCATTTGCATGTTAATGACCCTTCAAGGATGTCCTCTATTCACAAAGCTCTAGGATGGCAGGATATTTGTTGTCACCTTTGCAAAGGCCACACTGCGATTTTAAGAGCCATATATCTATCTATCTATCTATCTATCTATCTATCTATCTTGACATATATACATCTTACTTACTTCCACAGCATGGAACTTGGTAGTTCTTTGGGTGCATCTTTTTATTGAAATACAAACTGGCAAACTAAATTAGCGTTGACACTTATGAATAAATCAAATAATAACTGTGTATAACCTGAATGGTTTTTATCTTTTTTAAATATGGTTTTTCCCATCTTTTTGTCCGGAACTGTATTTGTGTGTATATGAGAAATACAGGGATCGTTACACACACCATAGGTACGAATGGTTGGGTCGAATCATTAATGTTTCTGTAGGTTGCAAGATAACTTGTGGTCGCAGATGTGTAGACAAGTAGAAAATGGCGTGCTTATCTAGAAACATTGTATATCGAGTTGGGCAAAATGAAATTGTCAAGCGTATCACGTTTCCTGCAAATTAAGCTTATTAAACTTCCGATATCTGGTTGTGGGCATTATTCCCTGATAATTCCCCCAAGAGAGACTTACAGATGGAACATCGTCCTTTCGGTTCCGGTCGTCGGTGTTTATCTTGAAATGTCTCAATTATAGGAAAGCAGCCCCAATCTCGGTCAGTGTAATCCACAGCAAATGGAAACAGCATTTCAAAAGTTAACTTATTCTTTGACACCCGGTCTGAATTCCTTCTTGTTTAAACATTCAATTGCAATCAAATTATTTCCTATTGTAAGGAGTTACAGAAAAAAAGTTCTCTTTGGAAGGCTAATAAGATTTCCAAAGGTTAATGCAATTTTGAAGGGTTTAAAACTGCAACAGGCTTTGTTGCCTAATTATCAAAAATGTGTCTTGCCGGTGTAATGCAGATGTCATCATCATCATCATCATCATCATCATCATCATCATCATCATCATCAGCAGCAGAAGCAGAAAAAAGCAGCAGATAAAGCAGCAGCAGCCGTTATAAGTTCACTGCTCGACAAAGGCCTTTCCCATCTCCTTCCATGACGACCTATCTTGTGCTAACCTCTGTCACGTCTTATCGGCAAACTTTCATATCTCGTCTCTCCATCTTGTGCCTGGTCTTTTCCTACTGCGTTTACTGTCCCAATCTGTTAGTCTTTTACCCCCATCTATTGTCATTTTTTCTTGCTAGGTGACCAGCCCATCTCCATTTTTGCTGCTTAATTATTTGTATAATATCTTTCACGCTGGTCTTCTGTCTGATCCATGTTGATCTTTGTCTATCTCTTAGAGTTATCCCTAGCATTGCTCTTTCCATGAATCTATGTGCTATTCTAAGTTGGTTTTCAGCTCGTTTTGTTAATTTCCATATTTCGCATCTGTATGTCATGGCTCGTATTATGCAACCGTTGTATACTTTACGCTTTAAGCACATTGGCATGGTGTTCTTCAGCATGTCTCTGTTCATACCAAATTCTTTCCAACCTATCGTTATGCGTCGTTTTATTTCGCAGTCATGGTCTTTTCTCTAATTCACTTAAATACACTTTACTATTTAATGTAGAAACCGTACCAGAGTCGACACAAGCAGTAAATCATAACACATCTGCCCGAAAAGTTCAGGGCTCAATTTCTTTTCTGCATTTCTCACCGTTAACTGTTAGTACAAGTTAAGTTAAACTCATAGCATTTTCCTTCGCTCAATGGGTATTTTGTGCTGTTTTATTAATGTACCTTAAATGTACATTAATCAATCAAATACATTGGGGATTTCTATATTAGATATAAACACTTAATGCTCAGATGCCAAACACTGTGCTTCGATCAGTATAATTAATCTATTGCTTCTTTCTTTTCTTTTATTTTCTCCACTTTATTCTTTATTCTTATTAACTCGCCTAAAAGACGCCTTCGGCAGCCATTAATCACTCCCTATCAATGGAATGCATAGTATAATTATTTGCAGATAAATAAATAGGGGAAACTATTTCATAATTAACATTTAATATACCTGGAGTTATATCCCTATCAGATCATCTATACTAATATTTGCGCCATCTGTTTGTTTGTTTATCCGTGCCTATTCTCCACGAAAACTACAAGGAATATCGACCTAATATTCTGCATGGATAATCACTAAAAATCGACTTCCTACATAGGCTAACCTTCAAGGTCATTCGAGTCAATCTTCGGTTATAAACATCAGAAAAACCTTTTATACCAGGAGTATATGATTCCTCTCACGAAAGGCACATATATTTCTTACAATGGTACCGACCCGGTAGGGGGTATCAGATATGCGAATCAGCTTATTGGTATGTTGATTGTTTTAATGGCACACGTATTGGTATGTTGATTGTTTTAATGGTACACCTATTGGTATTCTGATTGTTGTAATGGCACACAAATTGTTATGTTGATTGTTTTAATGGATTACATATTGGTATGTTGATTGTTTTAATGGCACTCCTATTGGTATTCTGATTGTTTAATGGCACACATATTGGTATGTTGATTGTTTTAATGGCACACCTAATGGTATGCTGATTGTTTGAACGGCACACATGCACACGTTTATGTCTGAACTTCTGGATAAGAATAATATTGTGATTGAAAGGATCAGTACATTCAACCTCCTCAGTAGGCCGAGGTTTAAAGCACCCACATTCCATCACCTGATTGCCTTAGTGAATATAAGCGTTGGTTAAGTCTATGCAGTTACCTGGTAGTCGTAGGTTCAATCTCTAGATCAGGCGGTGACATCGATGTACTCTGGTCCCACAAGCGACAATCAATGACGAATTAACCATGAAGAATTAACTGTTAAGAGATTTCCTCTCGCATGGACAGCAGAATGAGAACAATCTACCCAGTGGATTAAATAAAAGATGCGATTTGAAATTTCCAGAATGCTAGCGAATATGAAAGGCAGCTGAAGAAGACCAGGGTAAAACGGTGACGACTATAACAGCCAAGATGAGGACGCTAGTTCAAATAAATCAGTGCAAAATAACTCAAAGGTTATTTGATTTGAATAACATCCATAGATTGATAGATAGATACGGTCATAATAATTTGATTTCAAATAGATATTCTGCAGTCACACCCGCGCAAATACTGCCGTGCAATGCCAAAACAAGTAGGTCCATTTTTCATGAAAATCGAGTTTGGACTAAAAGTGTGTAATACTTCAAGTGTTTTATTGGTCCATGTATTGTCTTTTATCAATTGTTTTCTACATGCCGAGATATTAATTGTACAATACTTACCTGATTTGAAAAATCCAAATTCCAAAGACAAAGAAGGTAAATCCAATTTAGGCCCATTAAACCCCCCAAATAGGTATTTTTAAAAATATAGTTGTTGTGCTCTTATTGTCCCAACTTACAACATAAATTGTAGGTATAAACAAAATGGACGAACATTTCAGCGTGAAATCAACACGTGAGAAATTCGTAAAAATCTGCCAAAAATCAGCATATTATTCGATTTTATTTACTAAAAGGCGAATTTTAAAAAGATAATTATAATGATGCTCTCGTTGATTTTTACACATTTTTCAGATATATCCGTGGAGATACTAATTATGTTTACCTTTTTTAGAATTATATCCAGGAACTGCTGAAACGGACCTCTTACTTTGGGATTAAAAAAACAGGAAAATTAAGTAAAATAATTTTCTTTTCGGATATCTTTTAATTTTATTCGATTAAGTATCATTCAGTTTTTTCACTCAATATAATTTAGAAAAAATATTTTTCATTATTTTTATCAATTTATTCCGATATCTTATAAATCTTTGAAATGCATATTTTTTTATTCTCTGTGTCTTGGTTCGACTGAAACTTATATAAAAATATTATAACAAGGATGAATAATTAAATATAGTGAAATGATGAAAAAATATTTACCGCCTGTATTTTTAATTTATTTTATTCTGTTAGCATGCTTTTTTGCACGGCGCAGCTGTCGTGCATTTTAATCTTGTTTATTGTTTCCATTCAAATATTTGTAATGGATTGTCTACCATATATTTTTTTAATCAGATGTCGCTTACATGCTTGAAATTTCTTTCATTTTTGTACATTTTGTTCATACCTATAAATTGTCATGACTTGCATAATCAAAGCGCATGGTTATTGAAGGCTAACAGAACTAGTTTTGCCGTTTTTCTCATTGTATAGACTTCTTTTATCATTGGACGACAGAATAAATGGGTCCCAATAAAATCATCTTTAACATTATCTACCCAACGCTAACTTTCAATTGTGATAATTGTGAAAACAATGAAAACTACTAAATGTGAGAATAAAGAGAAACAACGAGAAGAAGTAAAAGTGAGAGATAATATTCCACGTGAATGTCACTTGTCTGAATATCAGTGAGTACAAAAAAAAAGAATTCGTTGTTGAAGCGAATTGTATTAACAAAATAGAAATTGAATCAGACAAAGTTTTATTGAATTACAGGCAACGCCAATTTCATGAAAAATACATAATTGGGTTTCAATCTGATGATAACAATGATAATGTAATTGTATCGGTTATTTGTGTGTTTTTTCTTTAGAAAAGAATTGTGAAAATATGAGATTTGTCGAGGATTTATGGCGAAAGAGATATTACAGCTTCCTTTGGTGGGTCTGAGTCTCCTCCTTTTACCATTTGTAATATTTTTTTTATCATTTCACTATATTTAATTATTCATCCTTGTTATAATATTTGTATATAAGTTTCAGTCGAACCAAGACACAGAGAACAAAAAATATGCATTTCAAAAATGTATAAGATATCGGAATAAATTGATAAAAATAATGAAAATATTTGTTAGTCAACGATTTGCAATGGATCTTCATCGTAAGATCAATGAAGTTAAGCAACGTCGAGCATGGTCAGTACTTAGATGCGTGACTGGCTGGGAATACCAAAACAGCTGGGGATCATATATGAAGTGGAGACCGACCTCTACACTATGCTAAATAACTAAAAGCCACTCCACTGGACCCCCTGACTGACCCGGCTGCAAGTGACAAGAAATGAATGAATCCTAAATGAGTTCCGAGGAAAATAAATAAATATAAAAAAAGCTCTGGTTAGTCAGTTAATAGAAACCGTCACCTGACCAACGTCGTTTTGCGGCATGCCTTGTTGGGGGTGATCAATTAAAAAATTGGGAAAAGGGATGATCAATGAATAAGTTATTCTCTTGCCTTTTGTTGGGCAGTGATCACTGAAAAAGTATGAATTCTCAGAAAAGAAAGCGTGAATTGCCGGACACAAACTAAGAGATCAATTTAGCATGAAATTACATTGCAAATTGAACCCCCCCCACACACACACACACTAAACCTGTTCATGGAGGGGGGACGAAAAACAAAACAAATTTTTTCTAAACATAATAAGGATTACATGTTAAAAATTTCAGCTCACTAGCTTTATTGGTGCGGTCTGTACGCGTGATACATACATACATACATAGCCAGTCAGCCAGACCAACTTGCAAACTGAAGAAACCCATGTTGTCAGTTTCGGTGACAGTTTTGGTTGACGGTTTCTAATTTATAAAGCTTTTTTAGAGATGATCTGTAACGCCTTTTACAATTGTTCATTATTACTGTTTAAAACCTTTAAGCATCGGATTTATGTGTTCATTACTATCAATGTTTCAAAGGGGTATGGTATATTGACTTGAACAATTCCTCAGATGATTCGAATATCTCTTTGTGGCCATTATAATGTCTCGGCCACACACGAACACAAAGGCGAAATCATATATGGATTGAATTGTAGAATTTTAATTTCCGTTCACTGAGACATTAAGTTTAGAGCAACGTTCTCATAAACAAGGCATCGTATGCTTCATTATAAATGGAGTTAGATTTCATTCGAGTCTTTTCACAAGACATCCGAACTTGAGAGTGAGAATGACGGGTAACACGGTGTGCAATAGAAATAATCATAACACATATTTCACACACACACGCACGTACACGCATGCACAGACACACGTACACACACACACACACACAAACATTCACCGGCCCTGTCGGCTCGGGCCTAGAATACTACGTCGACTGCATCCCCTGCAGAGGGGTAAGACCCCCCAAACAGGGACCACCTGTTTTTTCACCAAAGTCGCAAGAAAAGAAAAAAAACCTCCCACCAACGTCGCAAGATTCTATTTAAGAAATAATAACCTTTCACCAAAGTCGCAAGACTCTAAAAAAAAATAACCTCCCACCAACGTCGCAAGATTCTAAAATAATAACCTTTTTCCAAAGTCGCAGGACTCTATTTAAAAAATAATAACCTTTCACCAAAGTCACAAGACTTTATTTTTTTAAAAAAACACCTCCAACTTTCGGAAGTTTAAAGTGATTTTGGCATTAAATGACCCATCAAGCGTTGATATGCCGTTAAACAAATCAATCAATCAATCAATCAATCAAACAAACAAAACAAACATTCACACAGTTCATATAACTGCTGCTGAAAAAACAGCAGCGATGCCTCCAACAAAGCAGATGAGTACCGTGGGGTCAGGTATGTTTTCATGACCAAAGTATTCTTACCACTAACCCAGCAGTACCTCGCGATACCACCAGGCTTTGTTGGTTTTCCGTCACATTGCGGAAGTACCATATCCATGCAAATGCATTCTCTGCATGCTCTTGGATCCTATCTACTTTGATGATAATCGGAGTGTTGCCAGGTGTATCGAGGCCGAGATAACAACGAAAACTCGGCATCTGACTACAGCAGAATATGTATTAGTCGTTCAACCGAGTTTCCCGGCCCCGACATAAACGAAAAACGATATAATCTATTACAGAAAAAAAAGGTTGCTACATCAGTTATCCCTGAACAATCTTCCTAACATATCTCCCAAAGAGGTTATTTGATCTTTGTCGAACAAGACTTTACAAATATGTTCCAAGATAAAACTAGAGATTATCAATCATCAACAAATCATTGACCGTTTGTTATTGTAAATTTCTCGTATTGCAAAGTGTTTAAATGGTTCTTGAGATTTTCCTCTGATGTGTTCCAATTTTGAATCGTTTTCAATACATTCTGCTGCAAATATATTTGAATCCTATAGTAAACTATTCTGGCGATTCTGAACAATTCCATCAACAATGGAAAAAAAAAGAATTAGAGCAACCGAGATGTGGTTTTATTGAGGAATATTGAGAATATCACGGACAGTTTCGAGGAGAGGAGAAACTACAAGGAAATTGTTGTAAAAAATCAGAAATAGAGAGATTGATTTTTGGGGACGCATAATGAAGAAGGAAGATTTGTAGAACTCACAGGGTGCATCGAAGGCAAGAGAAGCATAGTGAGGCAGTGGATAACCTACTTGAATGGTTTGAGCAAATGGATGACAGAACGAGTACCAGAAAGCGTA
>VCCN01002735.1:2723987-2739117 GCA_006491835.1 Architeuthis dux | reverse complement strand
TTAATTTATCTAGGTCCTCCTGTACTCTTACTTGGTAAACCGTACTAATGTCGAACATTATTGATAATACTATTGATATAATAATCCCTAGTTTAAATCCTAAAAATATGTTTCTTTCTAGATTCCTCTATCAATTAAAGTACTTACTGAAAGAGTGGTCTATTTTGCTATGAGCATACATTTGGTAGAATGTGTACGATTACCTAGACAGAAACTTCTTATTTGTCAGTTATTTTTCAATTTACTTATACGGTGAACAGTGGGATATTTTAGGTTATCTGTACGCAACCATGGACTCTTCCACTGAAAGATAACAAGATTGGTGATAAAAGTATGTCCTACCCACCATTTGAAATAATGGAATCTTCCACTGAAACGATTTTTTTTAGTTACATTTCTTTAAAAAAATCATCTAATACAGTTATCCCCGCTTTTTGCAAGTTCGCTTTACGCAGCTTTATCGAAAAAAAGGCGAGATGCGAAAATAGGATTCAACCTTACTTTGGCAGCGAGTCATTATAGAGACACTTCCTCCACATTTTACACCCCAGTCTATTGTACCTCTAACCATCACAAGTTCCGATTTTCCCATATCAATTAATGGTAATTGCATCTTCGCTTACGCCATTTCGGCTATGACGTACGGATATAAAGGATGGAAACTAACTAAATTACTTGGAAACAAACTCAAAATTACACAAAGAGCTATGGATAGAGAAATGTTAGGAATAACAGTAAGAGATAGAACAAAACAAAGTAAAATATATCAAAGAAATAATTAAGAGACAAAATGGAGATGGACTGGACACATAACAAGAAGACGGGATAACAGATGTCGCAAAGGGTTAACTGATTGGTACCCTAAAGATAGCAAACGCAACAGAAGACCGGACATCAGATGGAGAAATGAGATAGAAAGGTTTGTAAGTAAGACATGGCAGAGGTTATCACAGTCATGGTCGATATGGAAGGAGCTTGGAAAGGCCTTTGTACAGCAGTGGACTGATGATAATGATGCTGGTATTTAGAAAGAAAATAAAAAAATAAAAAAAGATGTTAATATATTTACATTAAAAGTTTGGCAAAAAATTCACCACACTATAACAAACTAGTATTATCCACAAAAATAAAATAAAATTATATTAACGATCGATTGCATATGATTTATATTGACAGGATACCACCTTTCTATCACACTCTCCCAAACACCGTCTTCCTATCACACACTATCAAACACCGTCTTCCTATCACACTCTATCAAACACCGTCTTCCTATCACACTCTCCCAAACACAGTATTCCTATCACACTATATCAAACACCGTCTTCCTGTCACACACTCTTAAACACCGTCTCCCTATCACATATATTTAGATTTATCAGTATATCACCTGTGTGTCACACTCTCCCAACACAGTCTTCCTATCACACACTACCAAACACCGTCTTCCTATCAAACACTCCCAAACACCGTTTTCCTATCAAACTCTCCCAAATACCGTCTTTCTATCACACACTCTCAAACACCGTCTTCATATCACACTCTCCCAAACACCGTCTTCCTATCAAACTCTCCCAAACACCGTCTTTCTATCCACTCTATCAAACACCGTCTTCCTATCACACTCTCCCAAACACAGTCTTCCTATCACATTCTATCAAACACCGTCTTCCTTTAACACTCTCCCAAACACCGTCTTCATATCACACACTCTCAAACACAGTCTTCATATCACACTCTATCAAACACCGTCTTCCTATCACACTCTCAAACACCGTCTGCATATCACACTCTCCCAAACACCGTCTGCATATCACACACTATCAAACACCGTCTTCCTATAACACTCTCTCAAACACAATCTTCATATCACTCTCCCAAACACCGTCTTCTTATCAAACTCTCCCAAACACCGTCTTTCTATCACACACTATCAAACACCGTCTTCCTATAACACTCTCTCAAACACCGTCTTCATATCACACTCTCCCAAACACCGTCTTTCTATCAAACTCTCCCAAACACCGTCTTCCTATAACACTCCCCCCAATACCGTCTTCCTATCACGCTCTATCAAACACCGTCTTCCTATAACACTCTCCCAAACACCGTCTTTCTATCACACTCTATCAAACACAGTCTTCCTATCACACTCCCAAACACCGTCTTCCTGTCAAACTCTCCCAAACACAGTCTTCATATCACACTCTATCAAACACCGTCTTTCTATCACACTCTATCAAACACCGTATCCTATCACACTCTATCAAACACCGTCTTCCTATCACACTCTCCCAAACACAGTCTTTCTATCACACTCTATCAAACACCGTCTTCCTACCCACTCTACCAAAGACAGTCTTCCTATTACACTATCAAACACCATCTTCCTATCACACTCTCCCAAACACCGCCTTCCTATCACACTCTACCAAACACCGCCTTTCTATCACACACTATCAAACACCGTCTTCCTATCACACTCTATCAAACACCGTCTTCATATCACACACTCTCAAACACCGTCTTCCTATAACAGTCTCCCAAACACCGTCTTCCTATCACACTCTATCAAACACCGTCTTCCTATCACACTCTCCCAAACACCGTCTTCCTATCACACTCTATCAAACACCGTCCTCCTATCACACTCTATCAAACACAGCCTTCTTACCACACTCTATCAAACACCGTCTTCCTATAACACTCTCCCAAACACCGTCTTCCTATCACACTCTATCAAACACTGTCTTCCTATAACACTCTCCCAAACACAGTCTTCCTATTACACTCTACCAAACACCGTCTCTCATCACACTCTCCCAAACACCGTATTTCTATCACCTAAGTAACGACAGCTGACGTTTCTCTCTGTCCCTAATCATTATCTAATTCAATGTAAAAAATCATAATGTTGTTACTTAGCCACTTTCTACTGAATTACATACAGCTTTGGAAATAAGATTAACATTATTGATTGGCAAACGTGACGGAAATTCCTCTCTGATACAGAACGAGCAAAGCTCTTAACAGCACGCAAGGGAGCAGGTGTTCTATCGACTTCTCTCAAATTACGTGTCTCGCTCTTGATTATTATCAATCGAAATTATGCCCAAGAAATTACAAACTGATTATATCCGCTATTCAATTCCGGGACAAAAAAAAGCAAACCCTGATAAAAAATCTCTCACTATATAATTTCCAATTTACATGTAACACGAAATAACTTGATATTTAGATATTACTGAGCAAAAGTCGTATTTGGCACATTTTAAAAGTTGTTTATCCATTTGAGAATGTATATAGACTTGATGAAAAAAACATTTTTCTTAATTTCGAAATATTCATGAACCCTATTATTCCTTAAAAAATATATCTATTCATACATCTCGTTTCATCTTTACCTTTTCCATTCTGCAATGACTTAGTATTTTAAAAGACAACAATAAGATGTCTATGGCTAAATACTTTAAAAAGCAACGATAATATGTCCATGGCTAAATACTGGCTTGAAAATGTTGTTTTCTCTATGGAACGTCTTGTTTTCGGCAGGGATCATTTCGTTGAATAGATTTTCTATCCAAATAAAATCATTATAGTGTCAATATACTTTGAAGTCGATTTGTGCTTAAAGTTCCAAACAACCACATTGTCATGAGGATCTGGGATTAAATTTGCAGACAGCCAAACTGCCATGAGGATCTGTGCTTAAAGTTGTAGATAGCCGCACTCTCATTAGGATCTATGCTTAAAGTTGCAGACAGCCGCATTGTCATGAGGATATGTGCTTAAAATTGCAGACAGCCGTACCGTCCTAATTCTCTTCTAAAGGGTCCGTAGAATCCTATAGCCTGCTCCGGCATCTACCAACTACGGGATGTTCACGTCCTGAGGTTTAAATACAGTTCAGCGTTACTGTCAGAATATTCGCGCAAAGGGGCGGCAGACTCCCATAGCTAGCTCTGGAAATTCCTGGAAACTCCTGCCAGACCTACGACTCGTGGGCTCTGCTCCTATCCGTGCCACTCCGGCCGTCTATTAGGACGCAACGCCTGGGTTTAAATGGGAAAAGTCGCGCTTCACCTTAAAACTGCATTGCTCAGGCTGGAGGGTTATTCCGCACACAGGCCCTGTCGTCTATGGTTCTAATGCTGTGGATTACCCTCCAAATATCTTCGTTCCCGAAGCCAAGTCATTCATTCATTCATATTTTATGGTAAATCTACTTACACTCATATTATTAACACTGTGTCACACACATAAATATAAACTAGCTAAACAGACTCAATAACATCAGGATGCAATAAAGAAAATTATATTTCATTGAGATAACAATTTCATTGAGATTAACACTTTCTTACTGAGAGAGACTATCAGGTTTTAAGTCTAGAAGTGTAATTCCATTTATTTTGAAAATTGTGACATGACAGATACAGACGCTTGATTATAAGTTTGCATTTTTTCTGAAATAAACAAAAAATACATCTGAGTTCCGTTGCCACTTTAACCAATGGCCTCCATTTTTGATGAATATTATACAATAATAAAATAGGCAGTTCTTTCTTTGTGGGAAAAATCCCATTATGCATATCATAAAGAATTCATTTCCGTGCGTGCTAAGATGCTACTATAGTTGGTATTAAACGAACTGATTTATTTAAGATCCTAAGAGATCACTATGTGGTTGTCACAGTGTCTGCTCTGATGGATACTTAGTTGAATTATGAAAATGCTGATCTGTTTGACAGCAGTGGGGTAAAAATAAAATACCCCCATTGTTTTATTTAACAAATCCCCAAGCACCACCCGTGAACCCTGCCCTGAAATGATTGATTCATCGAATGTACATCGGATCTATGGTTGTTGACTTCTTGTTATTGTGTTCAGTACTGATACAAAATTGATACGATATACTGACTATTTTACAACATAACTATTAAAGACCTTTCCTCAAATACAGTGTTTCTCAAACCGGGTTACGTGTACCCCTAGGAGTAAGCATGAGCAATCACAGGGGTACGCGAGGTTTGTAAAAACTATTGAATTATGAATAACTAACTGAACACAACCCGTGTGTATTGTATACCTGATATACATTTGGCAACACTGTGTAAATCCAAAGGATCATTCCATACAATCAAACATCTCTGATCTGCATGTTCGACTTCTTTGCATGTTCTTGTTTTTATTTATTTTTTAGTATAAACCAAATTTCGTGCAAGACTGTCAACGATATGCAGGTATGTCTCTTTTGGAACTCTGCCTAAAATTGAATTGTTGGAAAGAGCCAAGCTCATCCATCTCATTTAGAATGTAACATAAAATAAATGAAATTACTAACAAATACATGTCTATTGTTTGTTCTATGGTATCCATACCGTTTATACTATATTCTTGACAACACTGCCGGGAAGGACGAACGGGTACGCCAGAAGAAAAAGTTCGAGAACTCCAGGTCTAATATAATACAGATATGACACTGGGGAGAATTCAACAAGAAATGTTGGACATCGAATGTTGAATACATTATGAAACACCAATAACTGTTGAGAATTATAAATTAGCTTTACCTCGGCTCTTCACAGAGATGAATGCATACAAATTAGATTTGAGATATACAGATGTTCAACCATGTTCCTTTATAAAGGATTCCATGATACCATCTCTCGCTTTTCCTCCTGAGGTCACTCTTCTAATCATTTATAGAAGAGTACACACCATTATGCTCTCTACCTTTCTGAGCTTCCGGTCATCCAACTCCCAATAAAGAATAACTACTATTCCTATTTATTACTCTCTCTTTAGGAAGGAATAAATAATCTCTCTCTTCCCCCCCCCAAGACTTCCTTCGCTTGCAATGACGAAACAATTGATCAAAAGATTTAATTCTTTCAAAGGTTTTCTATAAGTACATGCCACACCTACACAAAGAATTCCCTACTAAAGAGACACCAGCTGTGTCCAGAATTCGAAATTACATGAATGTATGACACATTTTCATGTGTGTAGATAATAAATAGTTACTTGTACAACTATATCTTTTTGTTATGTATCGACGTTTTTTAATATAGATATTATGCTGTACTAACATAATATCAGATTAGTACAACATAAGACTATAAGTGTGGGGCACCAAATGAGGATAAAACACACTGCAATAATAATAGCCTGCAAGACCAACTTGGTAATCACTGCTTAAGGCGGTCGGCAGAATCTCATGCTGGGGGTGATCAATTAAAAAAAAGGATGACCAATGAATAGGTAACTTCTCTCACCTTTTTCAAATTTTCAAAAAAAAGAACTAGTGATCAGTTTAGCATAAACTTACATTGTAAATCGAACCCCCCTCACTAAAAACCTATTATGGCGTGAATTTAAAAGAAAGTTGTTTCTAGACTTCATCATCATCATCATCATCATCATCATCATCATCATCATCATCATCATCATCATCATCATCATCATCATCATCATCATCATCATCATCATCATCCGTTATGAGTCCACTGCTGGACAAAGGCCTTTCCCATCTCTTTCCATGATGACCTATCTTGTGCTAACCTCTGTCAAGTCTTACCGGCAAACCTTTCTATCTCGTCCCTCCATTTTATATCTGGCCTTTTCCTACTTCGTTCACTGTTCCATGGGCACCAATCGGTTAGTCTTTTCCCCCATCCATTGCCATCTCTTCATTTGTGCTGTTTAATTAGTGGTATAGTATCCTTCACTCTAGTCCTCTCTTTGATCCATATTGATCTTTTTCTATCTTTTAGAGTTATCCCTATCATTGCTTTTTCCATGGCTCTCTGCGTTATTCTGAGTTGGCTTTCAGCTCGTTTGGTTTGAGGAGTAAATGTTTAAATGTTCAGCCATCTAGCCCCATTGGTGTGGCCTGTATGTGTGATACATACATGGACAGCCAGCAAGCCAGCCGGACCAACTTGAAAACTGAAGAAACCTATTGTGACAGTTCTGGTTTACGGTTTCTAATAAAGTTATAGCATTTTTCGTCCAGTAGGCGTACCAATATGGTCTTAGTCAAATGTATCGTTAACAACTTATTTGTATCAACCGTTTATTTTACTCACTCGTAGCAAAACACAATACAATTTGGTGACGGAAAAGAAATGCTGGTGCAGAGATGCTATTCTACCCTTTTGTTGCACATTCGTGCATTACTCGTTGTTTCTTTCTTGTTTCCTGCTGACATCCACGTGAAATAAAACGTTCATGACTGCAAAGATCGCTGAGAAAAGCAATGACGCCAATGTTTATTATTCTGAACCATTTCTTTGGATAACATTGCTGGGGTACTGCAGGCTTTTAGAAACAACAATGGAGAGAGAAAACAGCCGAGTAGAAGAAGAGATAAGAATTCATAGAAAGCAAGCAAGACTGTGTGGTTTGTCTCTCAAATTCTGAGATTACATAGTGGTATTAATTATTTTAGAGATTATATGCACTTTTCTACCACTGTATTTATGCTGGTCAATTCTACAACATTCTTGAGATGAGAAAATGACTTAGTAGTATGAGAGAAAATAATAAAAAGAAAGCAGATAAGGGTTTTCTCTCAAATGTTGAGAGTGCATATTGTAATGAAATACACTCAGGTCGTGTGTTCGTGTGTTCACTTGTTGAGAAGAAGGGAGGGTACAGAAGGGTGACATTTTGGGAGATAGTATTGGGATGTGCCCCAAAACGCGGCTCTAAGGCTCCGGGCTAGAAATAGGTCAAACGGCTGAACAAGGCTGACACAGAGAATGCGGTCGACCTATCAGAGTACCTTTAAGGGCGCGCCCTGATTTTGAATCGGGCGACAGTTAGTCAGTTCGGCAGAGGCAGCAACAGATCAACATCTAGTAGCCTGACTCCTCACCCTGACGCGGTTAGGGTGAGAGTAGCAGGAAGAAACCAATGTGGCCTGATTTGAACTGCTATCACCCTACTGGTCATTTCAGTAAAGCAACTAGGAAGAGAATTGAACCCACTCACTAGATTTTCAGAAGAACATAATTCAATACCGCGAACCGGCCCGGCATCGAAGCTGTCAACTGAAATAAAAGGAACTCACATGTTCCTTGAAATGACTGTATTTTGTCGTCTTTCCTTCCGGCCACGTAGGAGATCCTTTCTCCTGTATGGACCAACTAACTGTTCCCCTCCACAGATACCTCTCTCCCGTACATGTGCAACCCTGCAACGAGACGTCTCATCAGCGAGAAGAAATACCGGTTATACTACATGTTTATCTACCATGCAGATATATGATAAATAGATAATAAATAAAAAGGAGTTCTAGTTTGTTATGCTTTTATGCCAACGTTATCAGCATATGTAAAGACACTCTAAAGGCACGCAGTGTCTAGAAAGAAGAAGATGATGATGACATCTTATGACTTTTCATACAAACCAAACAAAAGTTCTCTCTAACTTCATGGCTAAAGATTGAAACAATCTTGGGTTTATCTAACATACAGATACAACAGAAAATGATAAATAAAAAGGACTATGTTTTTTTATATGCTAACGTTATCAGCATATGTGAAGACACTCTAAAGGCACAACATGTCTAAATAAGGAAAGATGATGATGATGATGATGATGATGATGATGATGATGATGATGATGATGATGATGATGATGTCATATTTTCCGTGAAATGTTGTCGTTTTTCCCTCCGGCCACGTAGGAGAGGCTTTCTCCGGTATGGACCAAATGATTTATTTCCCTCCACAGATTAATCCCACTCGTACACATGCAGCCCTGTCCCAGCAAGAAGAAATGCCGATTATACAACAATATCGGTATTAATTATTTTCGGAATAATATTGATATGTTTTATCACAACATTTCTGTTGGTCAGTTCTCCAACCTTCTTGAACTGACATCCAATGATTACTCTTAGTATTCGAGAAAAAAGAATGTGTCACTGTGACGTCATAATCTTTCACAAAAAGAGTGTTGCGTTTGCAATTTTGATGAATTAACGTTTTTTCTAATTAAAGTGTTAATGTATTACTTGAATTCATATTTGTTAATGGATATTTTAATTGCGTAACAATGGATATTTTAATTGCGTAACAATGGATATTTTAATTGCGTAACCCCACACAAAAAGCTCATCATTTTCGAACTAATGTCAGACTAATAGAGTATGTTATTAGTTAAGGAATAAGAATGGACATTATTTAGTGTCTATAAGCTTTTTTCTTTGGGATACTGGCCAGGACCGGCCCATGGTATCGGCAACAGAGACAGTCGCACAGGGCACCAAATGCTAGGAGGCGCCTGGCATGTGTCTGAGACGGGAGACTTTCTATATACAAATGGAGAATGGGAAAATAAATCCATTAAATGAAATAGAAACTGTCAAAATAAGAAAATTCCCTGGTTAGAAGTCAGATTCTTCAGGAATAGCTGACAGTTAAATACTTTCTAGGACGCCAAAGTTCAGGTTTCCCGGGGGGACCAGGAACCATACAACCGGCCCTATTGCAGGCGATCAGTCGTTATTAAGAAGCCTTAGCCCTTGTGCTGTGCTAAGCTAAATGTAATAAAATAAACATGAATAAACTTTACAAAAGAGAAATCAAAACATTGATATTGAGGAGCAGAATTGTGATAGACACTCATTCCTATTACAAACGTTGACAGCAATTAAAATGCTTGTTTTAATGAGTTGATAATTTACATAATGACCAATGCAGTTTCCTTTGTTTTGTCGTCCAACTTCCTTCTGTTTACCGTGTCTTCTTCGCTTTGGGGACCTTTAAAGCATTATACATGTTTCAAATATGGCAAACCTGAGGAGAAGAATATATAACCATTGCGAGCCATAAATGTCACTCTGAACGACAACTTATGTAAAAGCCCCTGAACTGCGGAAATCAAGTGACGAACACGGTCCGCTTAAGCGTTCTTTATTATGTTTGTTGTTGTTGTCGCTGTTTCTAGAATTTCAGTATCTCCACCCCAGTTTGTTCTGAGACTCTCTCAGGGCGTCCTTTAACTTCATGCCTGTCCATTCTTGGATATTGTTCTTCCATCTCTTACTCTGTCTGCTTCTTCTTCTCCCTCTTTGCACTGTGACTTGCAGGATTGTCTCCATACATTCACTAATTTTAAAATAATTATCTTTACTTGCATCAATTCATTTAGAGTAGAGAGATATTTGTTGGATTTCGCCAACATTTGCAAGAGACCAGATTCCTAGAGTACTCATCGAAAAATATATTCACGTACTCACTAAGAATGGCTTCCTAAGTACACATGAGTACCGTTGCATTTAGACTGTACATTTTATCTTACATTTACGTACTCTATGCAGGATAAAGGAACAATTAAAAACTTTTAAATCAGAGATTTTCTTCAACGTTTGTTAATATTTATTATTGACTATCATGGATACCCGGCGTTGCCCGGTAGGGAATAACTTCAAATTTGACAACACAGTGGAAAATAAGTTTTTAAAAATATATTTCTTCGTACACAGCCCGACAAATGGAAAAATAATTATTTACATCGAGAGCTTATCGTTTAATCCCGATCCGCACTCGCTGTCGTAGATTGACCACCTGGATTGTGTGTGGGGGGGTCTAATTACGTTGTAACTATAATGCTGAAATAAACCCTTACGTTCCGTCCGTTGTACGAAACTACGGCTTTGAAGTATTTCGATTACTTCCGTGGTGAAGAACTTTTTTTATCAGGAAATCTTTCATTTGTAATAAGTTCAGATAAATGTTCGCGTTTTGGAAAAATGATTTGGAAAGGTCGTACGTAAATGTCCCGTTCAGCTTCATACTTAAATGGTACATAGATTGCCATCCCTCAAAATCTAATATTTCTTTCAAATCTGACCCTTTTCCAAAGGTAACGAAGCTCTTATTGATTGAAAGCAGAGAAAGTTTCTTTGGAAAACAAATGCGGTTTTCGACTTTCACTGATAAAACGAATCCTGACCTAAAAGCAACTAAAACACAATTTAAGATGAAAGTAAATACTTGTCAAACATTAATAATAATGGTTTACAATACTTTATTGGATAAAAATTAAAAATAAGATAATTATGTTGCTACTAATTTAACTACTATTACTGTTGTCGCCTTTTTAGTCAATATGCTACGAAAAAGAATCAAGACTTGTATCAAAATTAATGTTATTGTAGAAATCTTCGTATCATTCAAAATGATTGGGGAAAATGATATAAAGATATTTGTTTCCAATGCTTAGAACCGGCGATGAACTAGAAATGACAGCTGATAACATTGAATGATCTCCATGGTCAACCTCACATAGTGCATGTCACAAGTCGAAGTTGAGTCTACATGCCAAATAGTAGGACAATATTAGTAGTTTTAGAGTGAAAGTGGCGCGTAGTACAATACTAGTATAGTATAGATTAGCTGGTGTACTTTTAGAATCACACCTCAAGCGATATTTTATCTTTCTTCACGCTCTATCATGTTTCACGTATATTCTTTTCGACTATAGAACAAAATAAAAGGCAGCTTCCAGCACAGACTTGTCACTTTCTTTTCAAACCGAGATAAAATATTGTCCCTATCGTAAATACCCCGGCGATCAATTTAGTAGGCTTTTCATTTTGTTGCTTTAGATAAGGACGTTAAATCAAGAGACTATATAACAACAGTTGTGAGCATAATATTTTTAGAAATGCATTGTAAGCGTGAAAAATACACCTGAATCCTTCATAGCTACCGTTGCGTTGCGTCACGTCAGAACGAATATACAGTGAGTGCAAAAAGTATCCGATAGATTTTCGAGGGTTTTTTAACATCCTCATACAGCTTCAAAATTGACAGAATTTGGACCAAAGATTTCTGATTTTTGTACATAACATTTTGAATGTTCAATTCTGTTTCAATATTCTTTTTATTTTTTGGTCCAACATGTTTCAATTTTGATAGTGTATCATTATGTTAAAATAGACTTTTTGAAAATGTATCGGATACTTTTTACACTCACTGTAATGGCTAAACGTCAAGCTGGGTGAAAGCTGTTCCTATGTTACAATCAACTTCGCTTTTTGAAGTAATGTTCCCGTCTCTTTATTTTTCATTTTTTCTAGGTTATTCTGTATTCCACCAAAAGAAGCATATTTTGAGAAAAACACTTCCGTTAATATTTTACCAGGATTTAAGTAAGAAAGCGATGGAATTATGTATAGGTTTCAAAGTAATAGTGGCACAAAGTAATCTAAATCAGAATATGTTTCAATACTAATATGAAGTAATACTCTTGTTTTAATCGTGTC
This sequence comes from Architeuthis dux, assembly GCA_006491835.1. Classification (NCBI taxonomy): domain Eukaryota; kingdom Metazoa; phylum Mollusca; class Cephalopoda; order Oegopsida; family Architeuthidae; genus Architeuthis; species Architeuthis dux. Next base: position 2,726,837 of record VCCN01002735.1, on the reverse strand, counting down.
AGGCAATGTCCAAATGCAAGTCTTTATTAAACATCAAGTTCGTGACAAAGATTATAAATTAAACTAGTTTACTCATGCCGTCAAAATTGACGGTGGTTTCTGTAATGTTTATATATATGTATGTTAAATCAATAAGTAGTGTATATGTATGTTAAATCAATAAACATGCCGAAGCAAGCTCCCAGCAGACCCCATTCTGTTTCCGGTTCCAGAAACGCTGACCGGAAGTGGCATCAGTTCTTCATAGGCAAACAGCCCTGTCAACACGTTGTCTCTTATTACGTCTTCTTTTTTAACATGCTAAACACGGTTACGAACCAAACGCGTTCGAACTACACACAGCTAAAACAGAAAGGACACAAAGCGAACGAAGGCACTAAACACCAGACGACGTTATAGTTTCTAAATACTTATGCAATTACAGTGTACTGTCAAAAACATTATGTTGCTCTGCATTTTCATGTTTATGTTCAACTAGAATGGGCCCGGATTTTTACGTATTTAAATTTAAGTGTCTAAATAAATAAGGAAGATTATCTGTAATTAACAACTAATAGTTATCTCCCTTGACAAATGTTATATACGGAAAATATAGACAAGCACGTGGTATATTATATAAGTAGATACATAGCCAGCCAAAAGGAATACAAAAAGTGGTAGAAAAACAAGGTTTCTACTGAAACGCAATAATTTTGTTAGTTAATAGCAACTCTCTGATATAAAGAAATCGTTTTTTGTGGATTTCTCTTTCTAAAGCTTAAATATTTTCCCAGTTATCTTAAACGAATTAAGCTTCTAGTAGAATATTCAATTTGTATGGACTGTTGTTATCTTTGTTGTTGCTCATACATAAGATAGTCACGCCAAAGAAAGAAGACCCTGGAATTAACAATTTGATAAAAGCTAATACAGTGAGATTCTGTAGGTAAACAAAAAATCATATTATAGTACTACATAAAGACCATTCGTGTTTCTTCAGAAATATAAGATAGTCGTTCTGAAACCTAATAAAATAAAACATCATATTCATACACAAAACTGCCAGAAGAAAAGAAACATGCATCTTGCATAAGGGAAATATAATACAACTGAAAGAAAGTCTTCTACTTCTTCAAAACAATCGATTTCATAGATATTCTGCATGTCGATACTCATTATAGTCAATATTCTTATGATTGGTTTGGAAAATGACCTTTTTAGACTCTTTTAGACTGTTGTTTGTGTATATTGACCGATAACAATTTCTGTCTTCTTCCAGCATTTGCCTAGTTGTTAGGATTCTTTATCGGGAAGATTAACGAGCATCACAGACACACATCGGTTGATAACCGTGGTGAAGAAATGGAAATGGACCTGGGAAAAAAGGCCACGCATGGCCTGCTGTCTGTTTTGTGGAAGGTCCACGAAGCAAAAGCCGAATGAACGAGTCGTTGATAGATATGGACGAAGTGGAGCGACGGTGACCCGTATGTGGAGCGCTAGCAACCCGGATGTGGCGAGCTCTTGGCTATAAAAGGCCAGGCGGCGACAATTCGTCAGTCCGTTCTAGGCTTGCTAAACGAAGCCACGTGAAGTTGTACTTGTAGCTGTACTGTGAATTACGTTGTAGCGTCTCGGATTTCGTGACAGTGGTGATAGCCTACCGTTGATAAGGGAGGAGGTGTCTCTTGAAGGTTTCGTTCTGGTGCTTCAACTTTGATGTGCCATTTGACTTATTGCATCGAACTGTGTCGGTCTTTTCCCCACTCCCTTGGAAACTACAACTGGAAGTGGCTATATATTATACTAGTATGCCCGTATTGTCAAAACACTATCTCAATTATGAAACGACGTTAGTGTGACGTGATGCTGAGTGATGTGTTTTGCTAATATATAAACTCACAGGTTTCATAACAGTGTTTTGTTATTATTTAATCTAGCGCCGTTAGTGGCAGTCGTTGTGGGTGGGGTATCGGTGAAAGCTACATTAGTGTCAGTCGGGGTTGGGAATCGGTGAGAAAAGTGAAGGCAAGACTGGTAGGGAAGGTTGGAAGTTGTCTTTCTTCTCTTCTGTAGTCTCCCCTTTCTCCGTGACGGATAACCAAGCAACCAATACACACTGTGTATCATATAATTTAGATAATTATTAATGGGCGTTTTCTGGGAGATCTCTTAATCTTCAAATGTTGCAATTTCACACGTAACAACGAGAGCAATATCTTGAACAGTCTACCCAGAAAAACAATACCATTTGACAACGTAGAGTTACAAAGAGATGACGTCCCACCTGTCAGTATCAGACGGGGGTCACCGTGACAGTGCTGAAGAATCAGTTTGCGGTCACCCTTAGATCAGTGTGACTATGTGGTGACTTAACCCTTTAAAGGGCAAGTGACTATATATGATCACATGAGGACCGTCAGCCACATGAAAATATTGTAGCCACAAAGACAACATAATCCGCGCCAATGTGGTCTGAAAGCTTTGCAAAGTACACTTGTGATTGAACAAAGACAGAAACTGTTTTGAGGCACACCACACCCCATTAAATTAGCCTGTTTTTGGCCCGCACAATAACATTTTAAAATCAACCCGGAGGTAGGTTTTTTTTCTTCTTTTTTTCTGTCAATATCAATTTTTTGTATCTATTATTGAATGTTATTCTGTAATAGAATTACAGAATAACATTCTGTTATTGTGTTATTTAACTTTCTACATTAAATGTAATTGTTTTATATTTTCCATTTTTGATCACTTTTGGGGCGAGGCACCATATATGATCACTTCATCAAAGGGGATTCTCCCCCCATAAACAAAAGAATTCATAAAACGTGCAACTGAAAATAGCTTGTAATTAGGTCTAGTTTAACA
>VCCN01002735.1:2684655-2696174 GCA_006491835.1 Architeuthis dux | reverse complement strand
TATATATATATATATATATATATATATATATATGCGTGTTTGGGTAGGTGGCTGTGGGTGTGTGTGAGTTTGGGTGTGTGTGTATATATATACAACTATATTCATACATATAAGCACACATATATTTATATACATATATGTATAGGCAAAGATGTATTCAAATGTGTGTGTGAGGGTGTTTGCGTAGGTGGTGGTGGGTATGTATGCGTGTGTATTGTGTGTATAATGTCTGCATTCCATTTCATTTGTTTGCCAAGCAAAATGGTCTCTTTTATAAACCGACGTATGAAGAAATTATTCAATGTTCGTTCAAAGTCGAGCGTCGTCCGTCAATGAAAAGCTAATCTTTACATAACATTATAAAACAAATAAAAAAGCAGACCTTCCAGTTAGAATACAACAGCAACATACGAACAGACAATATGTGTTAACTTTTAAGTTATCGAAAGATTCAAAGCGAACAGAATAAGTCAATTAGAAGAGAAAAATGGAGTTAGAATGGCCATTTTCTTTTGTGAATAACACTTTTCTTATATTGTATCCTACTTTGTTGGCATTCCATTCGTAATTCTTTTAATAATGTTTTCCTATATTTTGTACTAGCTGAAGTATCCTACGCTGGGTAACATTTCTAAAGAGTAAAAAGAATGCTCAAGCTTTCAGACTTGCAAAAAATGTTTTCCTTCCTTTTTGAAATCTCATTGGAGAAAGTTTCTTTCCTCTTCTAACCCCTAAATATCGAAAAAGAAAAGCTACTTTCACTTCTGACCCACTAAATGCGAATACATTTTACCTTCACCTTTGACACCTTAAGGGAGCAGTCATAAACTATTTTAGATATTAAAACAAGTTATGTTAAACTAGACATAATTACAAGACATGTTCAGTTGCAAGTTTTCTGAAAAATGTTTGTTTATGGTGGCAACCCCCCTCCGATAAAATGAAATGATGAAATCAACCATATATGATATATGGTGCCTCGCCCAAAAACTGACCAAAAATGGAAAATATAAAAAAATTAAAATTAAAGTAGTAAGTTAAATAAAACATAGAATTAAAGAATAACATGCAATATAATGAATATTTACTAACATATTTGATATTGACAAAATAATTACATCTCGGGGTTGATTTTAAAATGTTATTGTGCGGGCCAAAACCAGGCTGATTTAATGGGGGTGTGGTATGCCTCAAACCTTGACTCTTAGGTAGAGGTAGTAATGCGCTATATTTAAGTGATCATATATAGTCACTTGTCCCATAAAGGGTTAAAACAACTTAATCTAGAAACCCTTGAACACAGAAGAAAACCTGTTGACCTACTAGAGGTCTATAGAAACCGCAACAACATACATAGAATTGATACTGACATTCATTGCTCAAAATTCCCTGATAAGAAAATGCTGACTTCATCTATCTGCAGTAAAACCAAAGGACACAGCCATAAACTACAAATTCAGACATCCACTGTTGTTAGAAAACATTTCCTCTCGGAGTAACAAACTCATGGAACAGCTTAAGACGGTCACATCCGAGAATATCAATATTTAAAAAAATCATCTTTATCGGACATACGAAATTTAACTACCATTTTTCTTATTAGTTTAATCCCAGCCCAATTACACTGAAGCAGGCTTAATGACGCAATTAACTGCTGTCAAAAAAGCCTATTTCACGTATATTCAAATATATTATTAATGAATGAGTTCATTCGTTCTGCTTAGTTTTAGCGTCTTCATTGCGATGATAAATCTATGCATTGATTAGTATTTCATCTCTTTTCTTATTTCTGCTTTGCACTCGCATAAGAAATATTTTCGATATCATTAAGTGTTGTTCATATGTTTGTTCTTTCTTTCTCAACGTTTTGTTTCGTTCTTTTTCATTGTTTCATTCTTTCTTTTCTGCCTTTTGTCTATTAGAAACCGTCAACGAATACTGTCACCAAAACCGTCGACATAGGTTTCTTCAGTTTCTATCTTTTTGCCTTCTTTTAAACTTTTTTTTCATTTATTTTCTAATTCATTCTTCTTAATGTCTTTTTTCTCTTCTCTATTTCTTCCCTTTTCTTTTCCCTTTTGTCTTCTTTCGTTTGGTTCCTTCTTTCTTTTTGTCTCTTCTTTCGTTCTTGGCAACTTCACTTAGCATAATTTAGTCCTGCTGTTGCGGCCAAATGTTGTTTTCGTATGATCACTGGATTTAACCCTTTATAGGGCACCCCTAAATATATTTTAGATATCAAAACAACCTTTTTGTATGTTAAACTAGACCTAATTACTATGTTTAGTTGCAAGCTTTCTGAAATCTTTTTGTTTATTATGGAAAAACCTCCTCTGATGAAGTGATCATATATGGTGCCTCACCCAAAAAATGTCCAAACATGGAAAATGTAAAAAGGATTAAATAAAACATAGAATTAAAGAATAATATTCAATAAAATTAATAGATATAAAAAACTGATATTGACAAGAAAATTAACACCTTGAAGAATTACGTTGAAGACCCTGGAAGATCAGATAAGGGCAGGTCCAGGGTAATAACACAGCGGCACGTTTCTCGAATTAAGCATATAGTCAGAAAGCAATACAGCCCTGAGCAGCAAAACTATATTTGAGGAAGTTGATCGCGGTAACCTGTCCAAATCATCTCGATGCTGAATTCTCCGTCATGTTTTTAAGGCACAGACATAAGGTGAAACGTCCGGAATGGGCTAGAAAGTATTTGAAAACTGACTCCAGTGTTGTTCTTCTTACTGACGAGAGCCGATCTACCCTTGATAGACTGATGGATGGAGTGCGTCTGGGTTGCAAAGGAAGGGCAGCGTCCTGTACGACTTAGTTATGGGCAAGGCGGCGGAGGACTCATGTCTTACACTATCATTGTAAGAGATGAGTTGGCTGCAACGGTCGACTACATGACTAAAATGGGTTCCAGAAATGGTAGATTAATGGACTAGCCACCATTTCCCCCAGATCTCAACCCAATTAAAAATCTCTGGAGCATCTTCAAGAGGAAGGTGTATGAGGATGGGCATCGGTTTGCTAACAAAGAAGACTTATGGCAAAGTTTGTGACAAGTGCGGAAGATATTACAGCTGAAGAAATTCAAAACTCCAACGGATGATCGACTAATATCTGTGATTCGAGGGCAAGGATCTTACATGTCAAAGTAAATGATTTTTATCAGAGTTTTTGTTTTCAAAATCGTATGTTGTTAATTTATAGGCTTCATATTTCATGTATATGAGTTTTTATAGCTTGTTTAAACTTGCTTAATTCTGTGTGCCATTTAATGATTTAATCAATATATAATTAGTGGCTTACTGTGTTTTTCTAACCATGCTTAATAATTTGGCACGATAAAAAATGATAGATTGAAAAAAATACCTCGTATTCTTCAACACCTGTACATTTAAGATCAATATTTTCAGGCATTGCATAAAAATATTATGCCAATATGTGTGTAAAAAATATTTAAAATCTTGCACTGTGTCAGAATTAAGAAGGGAAAAACGGATTTATATAGTAATTTGACACGCACTGTGGACGTATATATTGTGCAAATGTATTAATAAAAGTATACATGTAAGTTAAATGCTTTACATGCTTTTGCATTTATGAGATTCTATATAGATTTATTGATAGTTTAATGCAGGAAAAACTTGGATATGCATACGCATGTGTGCTTTATTATAGTGGTGAAAAACATTTATGTATATGTACACCTATTCACATGTACACAGTCTTATGTGTCTCTATTGGTAATTACATTTTCTTTCACCTTCAGGGATGTTGCTTCCATTTTATGATGAAAAACAGCGTTATATATCAGCTATTTCTTCCATGAGTGTCTCCAAGTGCACTGCATAGAAATAACGAATTTATGTCAAAGAATTACTTTTTGTGATGTTGGGTCTTCGGAGATTTGCTTTTTATTCATGATTTCATGAAAATAATCAGACATTGCCGGAATTCAAAACATTTTCAAATACATTTTTTATTCGTTGATTTAGAAAATATTCTTATTCTCGTTTACAGTAAAGTTTATAAAAATACCACTTCAAAAGCATTTTTGTTCAGATATTGTGATATTTGATATTCAACTTTATTGTCATCGAAGACAAAGAATTTTTTGTAATTGGTTGTCTGTGTCTCTGCGGCACCAAAAGGCTAACTCAAGAAGAGTATGACACAACTTGGCATACATGTGAATACGCAGTATGTTAAAGTTTCATTTGTTTTTTGAATTTCTAGAACTTGATGTTTTGTATCTTATATCCTTATTCTTTAAGACAGTATTAAAAAAACGGAGCCAACATGCATATACGTTACTCACCAATTGTAAGACCAGGTTTTGAATAGGGATTATCTTCCAGAATCAAGTATTGTTTTTAACAAATTTCAGGAACTTGAAAAAAGTGAACGTATTGCAAGTCACCACGTGGAACTTTGATTGTTCTGTCAGAAAATAATATCTCAGACGATCGGACATCATATTTCCTGGAAACACCTTGCCCGAGCACTTGTTCCTCAAATATATTTTGGAAACTCTGCATTGTTTTTTTAAGTGTTTTTCATAAACTAGATTTTTAAATCCACCCATCTATTTCTATGGTCTTTTTATGATATAGCGATTAGTACGTCGGTTAGATGGTACAGTCTTATAGCCGATACTTTTGGATTAATCTCGCTTTCGCTTTGATATCATATTATGATTGTTAGCTTTGTTATACATATGGCGGTAATCCCTTAAAGAGCCGAGTACTAGAAATACAGATATCAGAGAAATATTTCTGGTGTTTAGGAAATTATAACTTGATGTAGAATTCAGCGAATAAATCTACTGGCTTCAACCAAGACATTTAACAAGTTCGTAGTCATTTTATTAAGGAAGTTGTGTAACTTCAATTTTACTGGAAATTATGCTGGCTCCCTTTCAGTGTAGTTTGACATGCACAGCTTGACCTTTATTCGGGCTCAAACCTGGCTTCTAAACATATGTTAGGATGTGCCCTCCAAGTACGTCTACCACACCTATAAGTGGAATAAAATCGCTGATATTTTAGATTATATTTCGCTCTTTGATGAGTAACTGTTATCAGGAGAATACGTTAGATTCTTGTGTGTGTTTATGTAAGTAAGTATGTAGTTATCTATGTATCATCGTTTTCCGCTTAAACCCTCATCGATGGTACACTCTTATCTACTTCCGGCTTGCCAGGCCTGTCAAAGCTTGGTTTTGCTTACGGCATCTGGTATTCCCCAGCGATCACACATCTAGGTACTAATCAGGCTCGACGTTTCTTAACTTATCCTACATGATTTGGTCGCGGTTCCTCAATCCTAGTCCTTGTGCTGAGTGCTTAGCGGTGAGGAATTGAGTACCATTTTAAAGGTCTTTGGTATGACTTGGTTGATTGAACCAACGGCCTATCGAACCAGAGCCAAGCACTCTACCACTGCGCCATGGTGATCGGCCAGATTCCAGTTATCATTCTAAAAGACATTCTGGTTTAACAAAACCTAAAGGCGAGTTCGATTTCTACTGTATTCCCAAACTGGAGTCAATCTGAGCTCTGAATAACCACATGATTTTCAGGAAAGCCCGAGAAAAAAGAGTTATTGACGATTTAAATTGTTTTTCTCAATATACCATATCTGGCCTTTGTTATTTACGCTGGGGCCTCTCTATGCTCATAACATTAAGTAAATGGATTATATTTCAAGAAATAGGTATGCAGCCTTACCGTCGAGCTACAAATATCAAAGAAAGTATAGGTAGCAATAGCATACTAAACGACAAGGTTATCTGTAAAAACACATTGCTAAAACAGTTCAATTTTGCCAACCTTGCAATAATAAGAATAGTCTAGGCTGCAAACACCTGAAATCAACCAATTCATTCACCAGTTCAACAACTAAGAAAACCTGTAAAATTTGCCATGCTTCTAATTGCAAAAGTAGAAACGTTATATACCTTTTAGAATGCTCTCGTTGCCCCGAACAATATATAGGAAAATCTGAATGGCCCTTTAACTATAGAGTAAATAACTAGCATCACTACCGCCACAGAATAAAATAAACAGAATGCAACAAACTATTACCTGTAGAACAACATTTCCGCTTAGCAAATTATGACTTCTCTAGAGATGCAATATTTATTATCATATAAAGAATAGAAAAGGACTTATTAATAATAATAACACCACACCGACATTAGAATTGCGCGAATATAGATGGATCTCACAATTGGAAACCTTATCGCCTAAAGGTCACAATAATAAACTTAGCCATCCTAAACACATTATATTATAACCCTCAATAAACATCAACAACTGAATACAACATACCACATTTATAAATGGTCACATTTAAACCTACACTCATCTAACCCTACCACTACATCCAATCCTAACTTTAAAACAAATTTTAACAGATTTTCTATATATAAATATGAAACATTAACTATTATCTATAGTATGGATATTTGATATAAGAATTCAGTTTGATTTTAACACATATTCGAATATATAATAAATTGAACACTCAAACATTCTAATCAAATAAATGGCTATAGACCTCCGGTTGATTTTCTCTGTGTTGTCATTACAATTTTCTTTAGCTTTTGAAATATAACTCCACATCACATCCCTCACATTCCCCGCATACACACACACTTGGAAACTTTCCCCCTGGGTGAATATGTCAAAATCCGGCCATCCATCAACCCATGCCTAACAGGTCAATAAGAGTTCACAACCAGATCGGATACATATTTTTTTTTCTTTTTAATATAGAAGTTTCATATTTATATAAGTTTATATTTGTATAAGTCTTACAGTCCTAAAACTGTAGGGTGTTACTACGAAAAATGTTTTTTTTAAACTAAATATCTTTTCTACATAAATGTTTTTATGTTCTGTTTTATTCGTTTATTAAGTCAATTATTCACTAATAACTGTTAATGAGAGATGTTTAGATTACACAGAATTAGATCTTATATTGTGAATATCATTATTTTCTTGTAGGGATCATCAGTTGTTTGCCATGGAACTGTTTCGGGGATTTAAAAAACAGTCATGTTACCATGGTTCCCCAGCAGTACTGATCACCACCTCCATCACGTTTTAAATCTTATATTTAGTTTGTTCTTTTGTTTTAGGACAGCATCATAATATTTAAAGGGGGGCGGTTACTAACCTTGCTTATGTCTCCTCCGAGGCTTGTATGCGATTTCAAATATGTGGTCTCAACAGAATCCACACTAATTAATGTGTTCAGATGAAACCATACCACATACTTGGTCAGTCCATAAAGAAATTGAACTTTCAAAGTAGTGTGCCAATGAGATGTTTTAGCATACTTGTGACTGGAATAATATGTAGCAGCCCTTTTGGCATCAAGCTACGTTGGTTAGTTTTTGTGCTATATGTATGTATAATGCTTGGTGATTTTCCCCTCCAAAGCTGAACAATGAAGGATCTTGAAAAGCAACGTGTTTGTGTGAAATTCTGTTTCAAATTAGGACACATTTTTGGAGACTTTTCTAATGTTTCAAATCGGGAAGATTGTATGGGTCGTACACAATGCCACGAGTGGTACCCGCTTTTCTAATCGGGAAGAACATCTCTTTGGATGCCAAATCTGGAAAACTTTTCACAATGACGGACAACGATCGCACTGCAAAAGTGTGTGTCGCGATCCGTGGAAACAATCACCTAACCGCCTATGAAGTTTCCAAAGAGTTACAAATCTGTAAATTCCGTGCCACATGTTTTTAAAAGAAAAGCTAATGATGTATTGGTGTCGTGTCTGCTGACAGATGAACAACATTTCTGGCGAAGCACGAGACAATTCTCGTCCTTCAGCCGCACTACTGTCCAGATTTGGCCCCTGCTGACCTTTTTTGTTCCCAAAGCCGAAATCCACTCTGAAAAGTCGTCGATTTCAGACTCGGTAGATAGATAGATACATAGATAGATATAGATAGATAGGTATGAGAAAGCTTGCTGTAAAAGCAAGATAGATTCGTTGCATCTGGTTTCAGGACCAGAAGAAGATTTCAAACCTCAAAATCAAAAACTCAATTATCATAATTCGACATCAAAGTAATTGCATATGAACAAATTACAGTAAAACACCTGAATCGAATATGCGTAGAAGAGGCAAAGGAAGCTTATATTCATCTAGGCGCATATAAATGGATAAAAATATACATAAAATACATATATACATATATACACACAGAAACACACACAGAAACACACACACACACACACACAAATATATATAAATATATTTTATAATTATTATGGGATTTATTGATTTATTCACTAAAATATTGAGAACTATGTATTTTCAACAAAATACACGACACATAACGATATGAATAGACATTTTGAAGAGCACCTTACCAATGTGCCTAAAGCGTAAAGTATACAACGGCTGCGTAATACCAGCCATGACTTATGGCTGCGAAACATGGAAATTAACTGAAAACCAACTCAGAATAGGTCGTCATGGAAGGGGATGGGAAAGGCCTTTGTCCAGCAGTGGACACTTATAACGGCTGATGATGATGATATATATTAGACAAGCTAAGATATTTCACAATAGCTGCGTCTATGAGAGAAAAGTGAAAATAACAATAAATAAAAGTGAGATGCGTATGGTGGTGACGTGTGCAAAAAATACTATTTTTTATAAAATGATGGTTTTAGTTTTGATAAATTGCATGCAGCAATGAAACAGACTGTCAATCTGTAGCAAATCCCATAATAAATATAAATTATATATATACATATAGTGAACATAATAATTTACCGTCTCCTCTCCTTCGTTTTTATATAGTTCCTCGTTTTTTCCTTTATTCTCTTCTTCAACCGTAGCTTCTTCTCAGTATTATTTATTCATTTCTCTTCAATCAATTCAAAATCATCTGAGCGTCTGACTGGGAGATGCGAGTGGACCTGAAGATGAGACTTATCTTTCCGGAGGAGATCGCACTTACCTCTCTACGGCCATTCATGGTTCTTCTATCCAGGAGCACAAAGAACAGCTACTTCTCAGTATCATTTATTCATAGCGGAACTAACGGTACCCAGGGATATCAGGATGGACATCTCTCACCAACTGAAGAAAGCCAAGTATCAATATATAACCGATGAGAGCCTTGTTAAGGGATGGCGCACAGCATTATCCTCCACTGAAGTTGGCTGATGTGGCTTTCCAGCAACATCAATGCGATATTTCATGCAAAAGATCGGGTTAGAACGCAAACAATTGAAGAAATCCACTAGGGAAATAACCATGGCAGCTGAAACCAACTCAAGATGGTTGTGGTTGACGAGAGCCCTCGGCTGGAACCCTTCTGCATGTGAAGGCTAATTTAGTCTTCACTGCTCCACTCAATCGAAGCGTACAGGATAAGGGGCGTAACGTTAGTGACCCTGAGACACCTGTTGAAGATGCGGATTGATTCACAGCAATGCACCGTTGCCCACCCCCTTTTTTCTTTCTCCTAAACACCACCCAGAAGAGTAACATGTTGCACCGTGTATTGAGTAGTTGCTGCAAAATCTTCTTTTGTTTAAATTCAAAATGCAAAGCTTATTTGATGTTTACCTATCATATATTTCTAGCCTTGTTTTTCTTTGTCTTCCTTCTCTATTTGTTAAAGCATCCCAGGTTTTTCCTCAATCTCTAACTTTTTATTTTGCATCATAACATAATCATTACAGACCAGAGACATGAACATATAAAAATATCTTCTCTCCTCGACATATAAGTAGCCGGTACAAAACAAACGCGTTAACTTAAAGAATGAAAAAGGTCCGGGTGGTTTTCAACTGAGTGATCATAGTGTTGGATCCGTATTCACGCCCACCCCTATCTATATTAGAGTGATCGATTTGTCAGGGGAAATATCTATAAAATGCTACTTATACCGTAGTGTATGTTATTTGTTTTATTTATTTGAAAGTGCGTAAAAGATCCGGGTTCATTCTGGTCATATCGGATTGCACACATTCTCTTTCAAAGGGTGAGCTGAAGGGTCCAAGTGTTATTTAGGGTCAGGGTCAGGGTTATTTAGCGTCAGGGTTATTTAGTTTTACAATCTAAAAATCAATTGAAAAACACAACAGGTAGGACAACCAACAAAACATTGGTCGTTTTATGCGTTTTTGTCTTTTTGTTTTCATACGGTCTTTGTTCTTGGGAAACATCAAAGAAAATCTTTTCATCTAAAACTATTTTTACAGAAAATGTAATTGCCTAATTTGAATTTGATAAATGGATATTGCAGAACAATAAGAGTAAAACGAGAAGAAATTATTGTTGTAGTCGAATAAATACGTTTTCATGAAGACGATTCTTTATAGCTTCCTTCAATTCTTCACAATGCTACTGTCATTATTAACCTTTTTACACATAGATCTATACATGGTACGTTTCTAGTATATGGCTCTGATTTGTATAGCCATCTTGGACGTGGACAAGAAAAAGGAAGTCTAGAAATTTGGTTTATAAAAATATGATGATATATTTTTATTGCATCAGATACATCGTGTCGGGGCGGATAATGAAGATGGGTAGAGAGAGATGAGAGCCGACAGACTGTTATTAACAGGGAAATTGGTCTTGCGTTCTCAAGACCAGGTGCCCTCTGTATCAATCTCTTCCGAGTGCGCTCTGTGGCACGCCCACGCTGGTTTCCAGCCCGCCACCTGCAGCTCAGGGTTTAGTCCTTATCCTGTTTATGACTTTTCTACACCCAGTGTGTCTTCCGGTCCCTGGCACCTACAGTTTGGGTGTTGGTCGATATCCTGTTTATGACTTTCAATACCTGTGGGGGTCAAATCTGTGACGCCCGCACACGGCTGCCTAAATATCTAACATCTTTTCGACTTGGCAGACAGTCTTATAAGCTTCAGGGCTTGTGCTGCTATGTCCGTGCGCTTAGTATGGAGGACGTGTTGTGCCCAAGCCCCCTCTCGACCATTCTGAAGGCTTCAAAAGGAAAGAAGTGCTCAATACGTATGGCTGCAGGGGATGCAACCCCAGCTGATTACGGCACCTGGTATTCTCACCCATCTAGGTACTGACCAGGCTCGGTATTGTTTAACCTCGGTGATTGTACGAGAACGTGTATCTAACGCAATTCGACCGTTTCTAATACGTCCTCTGTGTATTCAACCACTCTGTAATAATACAACGAATCTTCTACTACAGGTTATTCTACGACCTACAAATACAGCAATAATATAGTGTCATTACGCAATTAATCTAAGACAAGTCTGGTTAGTCACCCAATAGAAACCGTCATGTGACCAATGTCTTTTGGCAGCATGGGGTGATTTAAAAGAATTGCGAAAAGGGGGCATCAATGAATAAGATCTCCTGCCTTTTGTTGGACAATGATCACTAAAAACGTCTGGATTTTTAAAATACAAAAATATTTTCTAGACATGATAAGGAGTAAATGTTGAATTTCTCATCCCTCTAGCTACATTGGTGCGG
>VCCN01002735.1:2374414-2389499 GCA_006491835.1 Architeuthis dux | reverse complement strand
TTTATTTCGCAGTCATGATCTTTCTCTAGCTGTATTACCTGTATGTATTCATCGACCTCTTCTAAAGCCTTTCCTTCTATCTTCATGGTCTTCACGTATGGGCGTGTCACAATGCTCATATTTGGAGGAATGCTTTGGATATTGGCGCAGCGGTCCCTAAGGGATATATAGATGGTACCTTACTATAAAGAAATGAACGGTCGTAGAAAAAAAGGCCTACTGGGGCTTTGCGCTCCGAGGGGTTAGTAAACGTGGACAGAATGACAATCGAACATTTTGGGATAAGTGTAGTCATTTAAAACAACAGAATAATCGTAAGACGCGAGCGGAATAACGACAGGCATTTATGTAAACAGAGATAGGAGACAAATAGGGACACAGTAAAATGAGTAAGGGATGCGGGAAGGTAGCAGTATTCTTTGACCATCGTCATCCTGTCATCCCATAGTCGCCTCACCACCCTTGAAGGTGCCGCAAGGTGATTGGCATAGTAGCAAATGCCCCTTTCTCGCTGCCGCTTGAATCAAGTATTTAGACAACTGACCACATACAATGATTACAACATCCCGTATAATAAAATCCAAACGAGAAATGACATAATATACTACTAGCACACACAGATAACTGTGAATTATTGGAGTGATGGCCCATACGCAAGCACATCATTTCTCTTCTATGTATTTTCATTAATATTAATTTCATACTGTCGGCATTGGGAACCACTTAATATTACGTGCCTTAAAATAAGATCGGTTAAAAATAAGGAGGCGAACTAATGTATATGTTTCGAGTCGCTGCTTCTCCATGAGGGCGCTGTTAGCTCAGTTGTTAAGAGCAGAACCGCGTATAGATTAATAGTAATGTATTCATATTCCGCCCATGTTTGGCGCCGCTTCTCCACCCACGGGTTTCGAGATATCAAACCATTCCAACGCTAATTGGTGCCTCTTAATACCTTGTATTGCGCTTACATACAGCTTGGGAAAAGTTAATTTTTAAGGTAAAGGAGAGGATGTTCTATTTACAGTATAGCTGTAATGCTGAACTGGACCCTTACTTTCCGCAATTCGTACAGTTTCAAAGAATTCGGTTACTTCCCTTGTGAAAGTTGTAAAATATTTCATTGTTTTTTTTCTTTGTTGGGTGTGTGGGGGTACGCTGCGGCGAAATCCGGATACGTAGATAGATACATAGATACATATGATAATTATAATGACACTTATTAGTGAGAGCCTATATTTGCCCGGAGTCGGCTCTCACTAATAAGTGTCATTATAATTATCATATTCTGTCGATTGGATATACAATTATCCATAATTTGATTTCATAGATACATATAAATGTCAGAAGATATGAATAACCTAAACCCAGCAACAGTGACTACACCGGTCTGTTTCGGGTGGTGCAGTTCCTTCAGGGTATGCAACCTTTAGTTTTTGATGCAGCCTCAAATCAAGCAAGCTACGCACTAACACTGGAGCCAAAAAAAGCACATATCCCTGCACAATTATCAGCTTGTGGATTACACGCAGCGAAACAGAATGAAATACAAAAAAAAACTGATACGAAACATAGAATAAAGTCACGCGACGTGAGTTTAATTATCATTTTAAAAGCAATGAGAAATTAATCCATTCATTTCTATATTTTATTTTAGATTCTCTTTTTCTGTTTCAGTGTCCCATGGTTTTGTCTGTCACTTTCCCAGTGTGCTCATTCACAACAGGAAGATGAATAGAGAGAACAGAATTGTAAATAAAATCTAAAAATGAAAATCCTGAACAGAGAACTAAAGCCCACTTGATTATGAATAGGATTAGAGTAATTACAAATACTGCAAAACATCGCCCCCTGTTCTGTTTTCTCTTTCCCTCTTTTCTCCCCTCATTCTGCTCTCTCTCTCCCCCTCTCTCTCTCCCTCTCTCTCTCTCTCTCTCTCTCTCTCTCTCTCTCTCTCCTGTGCCTTTTCTTGGCCGGATTCTCTTAGCGTCATCCACGTCATGGCGATCCAGATTGTTTTCATCATCATCATCATCATCATCATCATCATCATCATCATCATCATCATCATCATCATCATCCGTCATAAGTCCACTGCTGGACAAAGGCCTTTCCCATCTTCTTCTATGACGACCTTGAGTGTGTTAAACTCTGTCACGTCCTACCGGCAATCTGTTCTATCTCGTCCCCCCCATCTTGTGTGTGGTCTTTTCCTACTGCGTTTACTGCCCCATGAGCAGCAGCAGCAACAACAACAACAACAACAACAACATTTAGAAGATCTACTATCTTCTATTGTGGGATATCCATGCAGTCTGCAAGGAAAACGAGGCACATATTTTCTTGACATTTTCCTTATTTCACGATCCAAATTTTCCTAAACTTGACAGGAGACTGACTTGACCATAAGAGTTGTTTATTAAACTTTCTGGAGCTGCCATTCTCGAGTCTATTTTATTGCATGGCAGTGAGCTCCAGGCTCGATAAAAAGGATGCTAGTCTTGCCCACACAACCATCTACTGAGATAATTCCTTATTGTAGATTGGATATGGGCGTCCGCTGGGCGTGGAGAGGCAAACAAGGTATTTCCCACTCCCGATTCTTGGATCAAACCTTATCACCGAGAGCGATAGTGTTTGAAAGTTGGAACCTCATAGATGCCGGGGATCAAGAGGTGACTCTGAACAGTGACAGCTTAGTCACTACCTAGTCCCTTACCAACATCCGGATATATGTTTGTCCCTCTCCTGGAAGATATCGTTGCCCTCCCAGGAAAAGTGGCAGCCGACATCCAGGGATATGTATTTTGATATTCCCCATGCGGGAAATTCTTGCTTATACGGACATAAAATAAGATAGCTAAACGCGGCATACACACGCTACCAACAGTCATACTGAAACTCCAAAACGTACGGTTATACAACGTATTGATCAGATATTAATAGAATTATGAAAATAAAGACATACATTAGTTTCTTACTTGTATTGTATTGTGATCCTTGTTTCTTCTTACGGATGTAAAATATGGTAGTTCTATACAATGTATTTATCAGATATCAGATATCAGATAAGGCAACAATGAAATAAAAATCCATTAATGTCTTCATTTTCGTATGCGCACCATGAATTCGTCTGGATACGACGGAAAACAATGCATTCAACGTACCAAACTGACGTTTTTTTTAGGAGCATCGATAGATTTTCGATAAGAACGGTACGGTATTTAGCGCGATTTAAAGAACGGTATCTTAGAGCGAGAACAACGACGTTATTCTACATACGTATAAGCAAGATTATCCCGATGCGCTTCAGAGGTTTTGAACAAACAGAGCTCCAAATTGCTCCCTACACCATAATCAAATATCCACTCTGTTTGGCAATGTACTAAAGGCGATTCAAACCAAATTCAATGCTTTACAATCTCCAGCTCTATGTTCATTTGAAAAGATGATAAACCGCATGGTTGTGGCAATCATCCCAATTAACCACTACTTTCTCTGCTCATTACTAGTTGGTCAGAGAAGTGGTTATCTTCTGGTTGCTCAGCTATAATAACCAATGTTATGAAGATATCAAACTGTCGTTTGGGGGCTGATAAGGACGCTCATATTCCGCATTGGTTGGCTAACATTACACTTCATTTCGAAATCCTTGAATTATCATGCTCCTTAGAGTAAGTATTTAATCACTCTCACTGGAATAAAATGTGGCACATGGGCTTGTTCACGCAAGAGGGCGGCAGACCCCCATAGCTAGCTCAGGCATCTGCCAGGAGAAGGACACTCCTCTCAAACCTATGACCTATTGGCCCTGCTCTTATCCGCGCCACTCCGGTGGTCCGTAGGATGTCAACCCGTGGTTTAAAGGGTAGGGTAGACCCTGGCAAGTCGCAGTTCACCTTAAAACTGACAGTTACTCCGCACATTGGCCCCGCCGTCTATGGTCCAAATGTTGCGGAAAACTATCCCAAAAATCTTCGTTCGCGAAGCCAAGCCATTCAATCATACCTTTATCAAATATAACATTCTAATAAAATATCGGTGTGATCACGTATACCCCCTCCCTCTCTCTCTCTCTCTCTCTCTCTCTCTCTCTCTCTCTCTCACTCGTATATACTGAAAAAGCATAAAATAACCTTTGAAACTATACTAAAAAATATTTAAAAAACAGATTCGCTATACATACCTCGACAACAAACTGTCTACAAAAATGTGCCTACATTAATTTGCCAACTATAATGTGTCCACAATAATTCAATATATTTGGCACTAAATGACCCACCAAGGGTCGATGTGCCTTTAAACAAAACAAGCAATCAATCAAATGCAGAACGTAATGCTGCAGCTTTCAACCTAAAATGATGTATCGGTCAGATGCAATAGTCTCGGCCTAAGCACTGTCGATTGAGCAGAAATGGTCAGTTATGGAAACGGGCCACACGCATTGGAAGGTCACTTGGTCATTAATATGCGTGCTTGACCCCACACAGATAATGATTTGATTTCTCGTGCGACTAGTAGACAACGGTCAGAGAAGCTGTGCTGGTAGACATTTAAGAGACTGATTTCTGGTCAAGTAGTAATTTTGAATACGCTCTGTGTCTTGCCACGAGCGTTTAGCGTATTGCAAGGTCACCAATTCCCGATATAAGTCGATGTCTACCTCAGCCGTTAATGCAATCATAACGTCCGACTAGCCTGCTAATTGGGCCTAACGGGTTTACCTCTCAGGCTTAGGAGAATTCTGACAAGATTGTTTTCCAACGCTACTGAAATGTTATTCAATACAAACGCCAACCTATTTCCCACTTTTAAATCGGTTTTGGCTCGAACGTTTAGAGTATTGCAGGGTCACCAATAGTTCCATCTAAGCTGTGCGATTGTGCGTTTTGCAACCAGCACACAAAGGAAATTAATGTGCGCACAAAATGTCAGTTACCAAATGAGAATCAAAACCTATCAATTGGATGGAAGTTCTATTAGTGTACATAGAATTAACAAAAACGCGTCACGTCTCTAAATAGACAACTAGTATGGGGGCCGGTGACGAAGACCCGGTTTCTTTTGCATGCGTCAGTTTAGTAATCCCTCAAGTCTGATCGAGACCAGAACTTTATTCCTACAAGTTTTCATGACCATCCTCTTGGCAGGATGCAAGTCCAACGAAGGGATACCTCCACGCTAATCACACAGATTAGAGTGTACTCAATTAGCTGCTGAGTGCACAATGAAGAGTTTTCCACACTCTTCGCTCATACCGGGAATCGAACCCAGGACCTTCTGCGTGTGAGACATACGTGCTAACCATGACACTATCCGAGAGGACTAGGGTTAACAAAGAGTTGGTAAATACCAAAGACAGGCGAGAGAAAAACATAACTGAGTGACTTAAACATGTATGTTATCGTGTGCATCTCTATGCCAAATATGTTGTAAACTAACATAAAATATGCTATGAGTGGAGATTTTCAAATGAAGCATCTGGATAGTTTGTCAGGTAACGTTGTAATTGAATCAGCTTTGATTCATTTGCAGAAATATTAATAACACCCTGTGAATTGATGGGTGTTATTAGATAACCAAAACTGACACCAATACTGTCAAAATAGGTTTCTTCAGTTTTCAGTTAGTCCGGCTGTATGTATGTATCACGCACACAGGCCGCGCCAATGGAGCTAGAGGGCTGGAGATTTCAACATTTACTCCTTATTATATCTAGAAAAAACATTTTATTTGTTTTTAACCCCACCCCCAATAGCTTTTTAGTGTGGGTTCAATTTACAATGTAGGTTTATGCTAAATTGTTCCCTTACAACATTTTTAGTGATCATTGCCCAACAAAAGGCGAGTGAAGTAGGATCGACCCTTTTTCCAATGTTTTAATCACTCCTAACACGGCATGCTGCCAAAAGACATATAAGGGTTTCTATTGAGTGACTTAGCAGACCTGTTGTTATAATTGATTTCGACATTGCATCACATAACAATAAGAAATAACCAATGATGTTTTATTTAATGGAACAACAAACTTAACAAAGTAGTTCAAAGTATAGAATACCATCTTAACTAAATACGTTACCACGTAGCATGCGATCATACTTGTACTATGTTAAAACATGCCAATACAGTTTTATTAGCTATGAGAGATAGGATGTGCCAAAATTATATTGAAACCATTTCAATGTTAAATTTGCACAAGTATTCAGTGCACACATATTTTTGTCACTGGAAAATAATTGCACAACATAAGATTTTTGCGCACACTGACTACAAACAATTATAGGGAATATTCGATCTCATGCCTATTTTTTCTAATTTTGGCATGTAAGTAGTTGTGATTAATTATTATTGAAGAGCTAAAAGGAAGTGACATCAGCAGAGGATATCGGGCTTATTAGTTTGGTATTTTATTTATCTGATTATTCAGGTCCACAGAAGCGTATTGATTTTATTTTGGTTTTTCCATGGAACTGTTTCCGGGATTTAAATGCAAAACAGTTATTCTACCATGGTTCCCCAGCAGTGCTGATCAAGCACCACCCCCTCAACGCCCAAAGGAAATTATTGTGCGTATAAAAGGTGACTACCTAAAATAAGTAGTTAATAATTATACTTATAATTATACGTATAATAATTATAATTATTGAAAATAATCTCTTTGATAACTGCTTCTGTTAACTAGTTAGACGTTTTTCCAAATACTTTATGTATTTCGGTTATTTGTCACTGGAACGAATTTGTACAACATATGATTTTTGCACATACTGACTACGAAGTATTATAGGGAACCTTGGTTCATGCTATAAGTCGATGTGGACCCCCAGTCACCGATGTTAGCAAGAAGTCTGTTTAGTTTGCTAATTGAGTCTGACAGGTGTACCTCTCAGTCTTAGGAGAATAAAGCCATGGTTGTTTTCTATTTAGTGAAATGTTATTCAATACAAACACCAACCTATTTCCCTATTTTAAATCGTCTATTTATTCAATCAGAATTGAAAGTGGACCACGTCCCCCAGGAATTTTCAGTTATCAGGTGACAGACTCGGAAGCAGCGAACTTTAGTTATATACGTGAAATTCCAAACCTCACCTGATGTATCATTTCTCCAATGCCCCAGAGGAAAACAAAACATCGTACATTGTAATTCGTATCTTAGCTTGTGAGAAGTATACTAGGAAATATGAAATAGAATTGAATGTTCTTAGCATAAAGAAATCATATTTTAAAATGGGGGTCGGCAAACCTTTTTGGAGGCGTGCCAGATTAGAAATGTTTTGCGGGCCAAAGCATATAAAAGTGAAACAGGTCTGGTTAGTCACTCAGTAGAAACAGTATCGTGACCAACGTCTTTTGGCAGCATGTCATGTTGGGGGTGATCAATTAAAGAATTTGGAAAAAGGGGTGATGATTGAATGAGTTATTTCTCTCGCCGTTTCTTGGCCAGTAATCACTAAAGAAGTCTGAATTTAAAAAAAAATACAAGCATGACACAAACTGTGGGATCAATTTAGGAAAAGCTTACATTGCAATTAGAAACCCCAACTAAAACCCTGTTTAGATGGTGAAGTTTTAAAAACCAAAAAAACATTTTTTCTTGACATAATAGGGAGTAAATGTTTAAATTTTCAGCCCTCTAGCTCCATTGGTGCGGCCTTTACGCGTGATACTTACATAGCCATCCAGCCGGACCAGCTTGACAGTGACAGTTTCTGTTGACTCTTTCTAACAATGATGATACAAGGTAATGGAAATAGCTTGTGTTTCATTATAGAAGTATATACCTGCGCAAACTTTCATATACTCTCAATCAATGGAACTATAAACTTTCGGGGGAAATATTGTTTAATTGTGGCTCAAATATTGTGTATATTAGTGCAACAGGGCCAGATTAAACAATACCAGGGCCCATAGGTTATTAGCAATATGCCCCTCCCAACTTGAACCACCCCCGCGTTTCGTGTATAATTTTAAGTAAGTAATGCGATCTGTCAATCGTGTGAATAAATTTATATGCTAATGTGTAATGTATTCATTCCATTTTTAAAGGAATATTTGTTAGGACATTTTTATTAAGTTTTAAGATACTATTAACAATATCTTAACAATTATAATGAGCGCTCAGACTTCACATCAGGGAATGTTCTTATTTTGACAGTTTTATTGTTTAATTCATTTTCTCTGTAGTAGTAGTAGTAGTAGTAGTAGTAGTAGTAGTAGTAGTAGTAGTAGTAGTGATGCATAAATTCTAAATTGCTATTTATTTGGGGGCCCCTTCGATGTCTTGGGCCCTACACCGTAGCGTAGTTTGCGTATAGGCTAATCCGGCTATGGTCCTGTCAAAAATAAAATTAAGAAAAATATGAATCTTTCCGGGCCTCTGTTAGCTACAGGCCCCTAGCCTTAAGCCTACTCAGCCTTATAGTATAATCCGGCTCTGGCAGGAATGTGTAGTGTAGTTAAAACATTTTTAGATATAAAACGTTTATTCGTTTACGGTTATTTGAAAAATGAGACTTACTTAATTTTATTGTTCGCTCACCCAAGATAGATATGGAAAACAAAGAATGTGTATATGCAACATCACATATTTAATCGGCGGGCTGGATGAAATGAGGCCACAGGCCGCATGTAGCCAGCGCGCCGTATAACGCCGACCCCTGATTTTAAAAAAAAGACATTATGTGCTCTACGAAGTGTGTTTAAAACATTTGTTACTGATTGATCACTCATTAGCCTTTATGTTTAATATTGGTTTTGTGTTTCATATTTAAAGTAGCGTACACTTGCACCGAATCGCATTCACTCTTGGTATGTCTATAGTTTTTTAAAGGGGGGTTTGGATTCATGCCTCATTACCAACAGATCCAGAACTTGAATTCACTTATTTAAATCCAACTGTGCCAATGAACACTCCCTCCTTTATTTACTTATAAGATACGACATTCATTTACGTAGCAATTAATTCAGCGACCATAAATCTGATATTAAATGGAGCAAAATCGATAAGAGTAATTGAATATATCGTGTCGATGTAAGTAATTTGAAGGCTTATTACAACCGACAGAATTTAAATATATAACTTAAGACTCAGCTCATGGGTAAATCTGTTTTACTATTAGATGAATACCAATCATTGTAGCCCAGAGCTCGCCTTTGGTTCGGTATGCCGTGGTTCAATCCACCGCCGAGTCATACCAAAGATTTAAAAAATGGTACTCAATGCCTCTCCGCTAAGCACGATTGTAGCGGAGTGGTGGGGTGGTTAATAAAGATAGAGAGTTTTAGGCATCGTAGTATAGAATGAAAAGGGTGTCAAAGTTTTGCTTAGAAAGGTCTACCCCGAATATAGGTCACCCGGGGTAGCAGAGCTTGGGACAACGTGTGGATTCGATGGTTGTTGATTGGCTGAGTGGGAAAATGGAAGCCTCTGGAATGTTTTCCTTTTTTTTGGGGGGGGGGGCATTCAGTAGAGGGTAGCCGCTCTGGGTAGACGTGGAATGTCTAGGACCAGGCGTTTGACTACTACGATCAGTGGCAGTTGACCACGGGACAATGAAGAGATGTGACCGGAGATAGAATGGGGGGTGCAGTCTCGTCAAGTACCGGAGTTTCCACAACGGTATCTTGACAATGATTAAGATTGTGGACCCTCTCCCCGAACCTAAGGGGTTATGACCAAATCACGTTGGATTTTGTAAGATCACTGAAGTTAAGCAACGTCGAGACTGGTCAGTACCTAGATGGGTGACCATTGGGGAATACCATGTGTCATAAGCAGAACAAGCTTCGACAGGCCTAATGTTGGCTGAAGTTGGAAATGAAAGTTAAGGAAACTAAATGATGTTATTCAGCAGAACAGCAGTATTACAATGTGAGATTTGTGGACACACGATTTACGGTCCGAGTCTCGTTGCTACGTTGGTGTGAGAGGAATACCGATAAAAGAAAACCTCGTCTCTCAGAGACAAGTGTCAAGTTTTACAGAACAGACATACGGGGTTGGCTTTTCTGCTACTGAAAAGCTAATTGGGCGCAATGTTGAGAAATTGTGATCTTTCAAGAAATGTGAACGCAGATACAGTCGACTCCCGTTATTACGGCACCCCCAGAGAGTGCCATTATACAAATAATAAAAATACGACAAGCAAATTATTTACATTTTAATTTGCCTTGGTATAATAGTCTTGCGAGTATATAAAAACAAATGTGCCGTTAGAATGCGTATGTACTTAATAGTGCCGTTCAACGAGAGTTTACTGTATTCTCGCAAGCCAATGAGAGCGAGTTCATTCCCTAGAGGTTGTTCTATAAATGTAACCAGAATCCAAAGTTTGGTCAGTGCAATGAATGTCTAATCGATTATAATCGAACTTGTTATGTGGTAAACTTGAAAGAAACGAACGTTCAGGGAGAAAACAGACAAGAAATGGTCAGTGCGGTCATTTCAATGCCCCAGGGGATACAATTCTTTCAAACGTGAAATATTGGTCCCCTGCACAAAGAATACACTTAGTTATGGGCAATCATTATTCTTGTATCTGTCAATAACAATATAGTGGAGCCGCTTAGCTGAAAATGTCAAGCCAATTGTGCACTTTGTGATAAAAGCATAACATTTGGTACACTTATAACCAAAGGCATTCCAAACAAATTCTTACCAGTCATGGCAGCCATCTTGAATTTCCAATGGCTTGCATGTATTATCCAAATGGAATTTCCCCAAAACTATGTATGGTGAATAAATTGAACTAATGATGTCTTCAATATCATATTATTTCCATTGCTGATAGGAAAATTGATCTAAAAACAGTTGTATTTTGAAATGACTGCCATGGGTGACATATTGAACATTCTTTTGAACGCCTTTGGCTATAAGTGTACCACAGTGTATGCTTTTATCACAAAATACACAATTATTTGGCTAAGCGGCCCCACTAATATAATAACTATTGTTTTCCAATCCTTTTAAAAATTCATCTTTATAAGATGAAGTATTGAAATCATTATTTTTAATGTACTAATTACCTTCATCTCAATTTTTGTTGCTTTTTATCGCAACTATGCTCAGGCCGGTTTCCCTCCAGTGAGACTCGAACTCATGGACCTCTATGCCAGAGGGTGATTCGGTTAACGCCCGACCGCTCCTAC
The DNA here is from genome assembly GCA_006491835.1 of Architeuthis dux. Taxonomy (NCBI): domain Eukaryota; kingdom Metazoa; phylum Mollusca; class Cephalopoda; order Oegopsida; family Architeuthidae; genus Architeuthis; species Architeuthis dux. The sequence goes on along the minus strand of VCCN01002735.1, from coordinate 2,378,351 downwards.
CACTGAGGTACAGGAACTAGTAGTAAATGCGGTCCAAATCGTATCTTTAAATTTCTTCTGCGTCATGTTTGCTATTAACTTTTTGTACATCATCGATTATCTAATTAGAAACCGTCAACCAAACCTGTCACCAAAACTGTAAAAATAGGTTTCTTCAGTTTTCAAGTTGATCCGGCTGGCTACGCGTACAGACCGCACCAAAGGAGCTAGACGGCTGAAACTTTCAACAGTTACTCTTTAGTATGTCTAGAAAAAACGAATATTTGTTTTTTTTAAATTTCCCTCCTAAATCGGTTTTTAGTAGAGGTTCAATTTACAATGTAAGCTTATGCTAAATTGATCCCTTAATTTGTGTACAGTAGTATTAACGTTTGTTTTATTTTGAATTTCAGACTTTCTTTTAGTGATCACTACACCACAAAAGGCGAGAGAAGTAACTTATCCATTGATCAACCCCAACATGTTGCCAAAAGATGTTGCTCATGTGACGGTTTCTATTGAGTGACCAACCAGACGTGGTTCTTCTCCTTCAAACCTAATAACGCAAGGTAAATGGTGTATGCTTTTAATGTTAGCAGGAAGGAAGCCCACATTTAACGTTAGACGAACGCTACTTTTCGAACATTCATGGAAAACGGTGACTTCACATCCAGTGGATTGTAAGAACACAAAACTAACTGATATGCTACCAACAAGTGTCCAATATATTTGTGGAACGAGGTCAAACTGTTAGATATTTAGGTAGCCGTGGGCGGGGGTCACAGATTTGACACCCACATGTGTTGAAAGTCATAAACAGGATATCGACCAAAACCCAAACAGCAGGTGTCAGGACAGGAAGATGCAGGTGGTGGGCTGGAAAACCAGCGTTGGCGTTCGAGAGAGAGAGAGAGAGAGAGAGAGAGAGAGAGAGAGAGAGAGAGAGAGAGAGAGAGAGCACCTAGGCTCGGGACTAACACAAGACCAATTTCCCTGTTAAGAAAAGTATGTCGGCTCTCATTATCTCTCTCCCACTCTTCATTCTGCGCCACGGCACGATGTATCTGATGCAATAAAAATATATCATCATATTTTTCTAAACAAAGTCTTCCTTTTTCTCGAAGTCCAAGATGGCTATACAACAAAACGATACAAGTTGTATTTCAAACATACTCAACAGGGATCGAACACGTTCCAAATCATTTTTCTACAGTATAACTACAAAAAAAGGAACCTGAAAGTAAACTCAAGAATTTGTTGGCAGAGAGGCGTTGTATTTTGATTACGGTCATCAATTGTTGACAGCATGGGTAAACTAGTCCCCTAAATAACTACTCAGTGTTTCGAATTAACTCAATGCCGACCTAAACGACATACATTCGTCTAAACCTAAATAGCAAGCTAGCTACCCTTGCAGACCAGTATGATGAGTTTGTTCAGCACTGTGTGCCCACAGCTGGATTTTTCTGCCAGATTAAGCCAGGCCTAGCAAATATCTCTACATTAGTCTTTGTAGAGGACTTGTTGTGCCGTAGACCAATAGAGTGGCAAAGTCTGACGTCATCGGCGTACTTCCGGCTCCACACTGTCTTTTTCATTCTTCGTCGATTTTTTCTATTATTTCGTCTGCAAATTAGAAGAAATTACATAGTTTGTAAGTACAGGACAGTCAGTTTATGTTGAATTGGAAATGTTTCTACGTTTTATTGATTTTATCGATGTTTCATTCGTGTTTTCCCCCTGGAAGTCTCGGGCAGACGAAAAATAACGCCAAAAGACTTTTGACAACAAAGCAAGAATTTCGATTAAAAAAATCCCCGAAACAAGTAGCCATGTCAATTTGATTTTAATAATCTGTGGGTTATTAATGAGAAGAAAGATTGTAGAAAAATTTCATCTAAAAATTATTTGCCTAAACAATATAAACTGATTTGCACGAAATTACACACTGCACCCCTTGCCCCGTCTCGTATGCCTATGCCCAGAACACAGAGACTTTAACCTTTCACAATAAATCTTTAAAAAATGAGCCGATTTCAATAACATTTTCGGTGTTCATTTTTAATGAATTCTCTTATGAAGAGAGTATTTTGTAAGAAAAAACGTATGGAAATATTTGTTTAGTCAATCAGGCTATCCTTCGGCTTAAACAATAGTTTAGTTGTTAAGATGTATTAGTAAATTTTTGTTTAGTTGTCAAGCTGTATTAATAGATTTGTTAAAAGATTCTATTTATATGGAAAGTAGAGTTGTTTTTTTCTTTTTGAGAATCTTTTTTTCTTCTTTTAAGAATAGATTTTTTCTACCTAAAGATTTCTTTTCTTCTTTAAAGAACAAACATATAATTAATGGAATCAATCAGGCAAAAAATAACTGCTTCCATATAAATACTTTTCTATTTTATTAAAAGAACAAAGTTATTCCTTTTTTGTTCTTATTCGATTAATATATATATATATATATATGTGTGTGTGTGTGTGTGTGTGTGCGTGTGTGTGTGTGAATAAATTAATTTAATTGTTTTGTTTTTGTTATTATTTTTGCGTTCGATTTTGCTTTAAATGTTTATTGTTTTATTCTTAAAATCTTTTATTAAAAAACAAATTCATTCGTTTTGTTCTGATTTGATTAAAAATTTTCGTGTATGACCTCCAGTAGCAAATGTCGCCAATTGTTTGTGAAAACGCCACGGGTATCTCTGCCGAAAGATAGCCTGACCGACTTAAACAAATATTTCCATGCGATTTTCTTTTACAAAATACACTTTTCATACAAAAATTCATTCAAAAATGTATACCGAAAATCTTATTGAAATTAAATTTAAAATCTCTGTGTCCTGGGCGAAATATGCTAACTTAACTATCACGTTACTCCGTTTTTTTTAAAAGTCTAAACATACATTTTTGAACCGCGTTTATATTGTTTAGGCAAATAATCTTTAGATGAAGTTCTTCGACCATCTTTCTTCTTATTAATAGCCCAAAGAGTATTACAATAAAATTGACATGGCTACGTATAGTTTTTTTTTAAATCGAAAATTGTTGTTTTGTTGTCAAATATCTTTTGGCGTTATTTTTCGTCTGCTCGAGACTTCCAGATGGAAACAAATCTTTTTTTCAGCAACATCTTTTGTGTTTGAAGCTACAAAGCTTTCTAGACTATATATTACGGTGGTCCATAAAAAATAAAGGTTCTCTCCACCAGGCTGCTTATATATCCTTGGTGTAGAAAATATCTGCAAAAGTTCATGTCATTTGGTAAACATTCCATTTGACCACTTTTGTAAAACATAAATAAACACTGGAAAATCGATTTGTAGACTTTACTTATCAAAATGTATAATTCAGCATAAATTAACGACTGCCCTGTACTTACAAACTATGCAAAATTGCAGTCGAAATAACAGAAAAAATAGTCGAAGAAATTGAAAAGCGTGATTTTAAGTGGAGCCGGAAGCACGCCGATGATGTCAGCACTTTGCCTCTCGATTGTTAGAAATACGGTTTTCTTCATTTCTATCCAGAGTTACGGATCACAACAGTGTTTGCTTTGTAACGAGCTCACAACCAAATATTAAATAAATAAACTGTCACGTGACCAACGTATTTTGGCAGCATGCTGTGTTGGGGATGATCAATTTAAAAATTGAAAAGAGATGTGATCAATGAATAAGTTTTTCAGACTTTTTTAGTGAATACACACTAAAAAGTCTGAATTTGAAAAAAAGAACAAGCGTGAATGCTGCCAGACACAAACTAAGTGATTAATTTAGGATAAAATTACATTGCAAATTCTAAAAACCTATTGGGGGAGGGGGTGATTTCAAAAACAAACAAAAATCGTTTTTTCTAAACATAATAAGGAGTAAATGTTTTCAGCCTTCTAGCTTCCTTGGTACAGCCTGTACGTGCGATAGCCAGCCAGCCAGACCAGCCTTAAAACTGAAGAAACCTATGTT
>VCCN01002735.1:2317936-2330276 GCA_006491835.1 Architeuthis dux | reverse complement strand
CCCGAGAACATACAGTCCTGCGTTTCCACACTTCTTTTTTTTTAGTACATCACCATTGGCTGTACGGGTGTAATACAAGGGATACTGGAAAATAAATGCCTCGACTATCGCAAAGAATTTATTGTCATGAAAAATACCGGGTGTCTTGAAATTGAATTTGGTAGCGATCGATGAGAACCAAAGTCCTGGCGTCGATTCAAAATTGATCCACCAGAACTGCCAGTGGCATTGGCTCAGACAGTTCTATGCATACGAAAGTAAGTTGAAAAGGCATTTAGCATATTTGACGATTATAGATAAACTGTTGATCAATGGTCCAAAATTGGTTGTAGAAGTGAGACAGTTGGGAAGGTCATAAAAAAACGGCAACAGATAATGAATGAGGAAAATGAAGAAGCTGACTTGTAAAGGGAAGGAAATAAAAAAGTAACACACACTGGGAGAAAGATAAGAGTCTTCATGGAAAACAAAGGAAACGGGGACGTGTTATCGCGGAATGAAGAAAAAAAATGAGAGACATGGAGATTTAGGAAGAAAAATCAATGAAGACAGAAAGATGGTCTGGTTATTCACTCAAATGGAAACCGTCACGTGACCAACGTCGTTTAGCAGCAAGCCTTGTTGGCGGTGATCAATTAAAAAATTGGAAACAGGGGTGATCAATGAATAAGTTATTTCTCTCGCATTTTGTTGGGCAGTGATCACTAAAAAAGTCTGAATTTTCAAAACATTAGCGTAAATGCTACCGGACACAAAATAAGTAATCAATTTAGCATAAACGTATATTGCAAATTGAACCCCAACTAAAAAAATATGTTATGGGGAATTCCACCAGAAAACAAGAGAACGTTTTTTTTCTTGACATAATAAGGTGTAAATGTTTAAATTTTCAGCCCTCTGGCTGGCTTGTACGCGTGATACATACATACATACATACATACATAGCCAGCCAGCCAGCCGGACCAGCTTGAAAACTGAGGAAACCTATGTTGACAATTTTGGTGACAGATTTGGTTGACGGTTTCTGTAGACAATAAAACTAAAATTAATGATTATAGGTAAGAAACTACAAGAGAAGAAGAAGAACAAAGGGTAATACTAAAATATATATGATAAATTGGGAAGATATATTTGCTCGGCACCGGTATGAGCGATTGCGATTAATAAATTAATTAATGCCTTTATAAGTATCATATACTGTCGGATATAGAAATTATCCATTCTTAGAATAAAAGAGATATACAAGAAATAAAATGGGTGTATTTGGAGTAATTCTACTGGCTTCGGCATTCTCTTTCCGAAGGTCCTTTAGACTGAGGCTTGGTATTGCTAGGCGCAAATCCGCAGGATTCGTTCTGTGGCCTCAAAAGATTCACCTTGCAGGGTCTCGGGGGATCAGTCGCAGGGTAGTACCTCCCCAGTGCACTAAGAGGGCGGAATCGGGCTCGCCCCGATGCCTTCGCAACATTAGTTGCGGGGACTTGAATGACTGCCCGCAGGCGGGACCCGCGTTAAACCAACCTTGTGTCACATCCTGCTGTGTAAATACATACTTCTGTACGTAAGGTGTTCACGTCTTGGTCGAGCAAGAAGTAGTTTGATCCTCCCTAAAACTCTAGAAATACGGCTTAGGATCAGAAAGGACATTCTACAAATAGCTGTGTGTTCACACAGCTATTTGTAGAATGTCCTTTCTGATCTTAAGCCGTAAAAAGGAACGCTATTAGAAATATAAATGAAAACTTTATAAAATATTAGCAATAGAATATATATATAGGTATATGGAACGTGAAATAAGTGTTCAGTTTCGCATTTTAATTACATGTAAATAAAAACAAACCTTTAAAACCCTTTGAATTTCTCAAAACTTTTAACTTTAAAACATTCTCACAGGTCTATTGATTATGTATACAACATTTGGTTTAGCTGCACCATTTCTTAAGGTGGGAATTGACTTAGTGACAAACAGTCAGTGGTTTTATAATAAATAGTAGAATGTATATAGATATATTGAACGGAAAGTAAGTGTTCAGTTTCGCATTTTAGTTTCATGTAAATAGAACCCCCCCCCCCAAACCCTTTAAAAACATTTTATTAAAACTTTTCCCTTCAAAACATTTCCCCAGGTCTATTGAGTATGCATGCCAAATGTGTGGCAAATTGGATTGAGCAGCACCAATGCTTAAGTAGGATAGACAGACAAACATAACTAGTTGGTTTATATAAATAGAAGATGATAGAATAATAGAACGTATATAGGTATATTGAACAGAAAGTAAGGGTTCAGTTTCGCATTATAGTTACATGTTAATAGAACTGTGGCGAAGAAGTGGAAATGGACTTGCCCAGAGGAAATGGCCGGCTGTCTGTTTTGTGGAAGGTCCAGAAAGCAAAGGCCGAATGAAGGAGCCGTCGACAGATGTAGACCGGGTGGATCGTCAGTGACCCGTATGTGGAGCGTTAACAACCCGGATGTGACAAGCTTTTGGCTATAAAAGGCCAGGCGGCGACAATTCGTCAGTCCGTTTTAGGCTTGCTAACTGAATCCACGTTGGAATTGTACTGTGAATTACGTTGTAGCGGCTCGGATTTCGTGACAGTGGTGATAGCTTACCGGTGATAAGCGAAGAAGTGTCCCTTGAAAGAATCGTTCCGGTGCTGCAACTTTGACGTGCCGTTTGACTTATTGCATCGAACTGTGTCGGTATTATCCCCTCAACCCCTTGGTAACTACAAAAACACGCCTCAAAAAACATTTTGTTTTAAAACCAAATAGCGCAAGTTCTTCCCCAAGGTCCACTGAGTATGCATACCAAATCTGGTTGAGCTGTGCGAATGTTTAACCAATGTTAAAGGGGGACAGACAAACAGAGCCAGTTGTTTTATATGAATAGAAAAGAGTCTGTCGTGAGATGAAAAAATGAATGAGGCAGACGTAATGAGAACTGATAAAAATGAAAGAAAGGAAGGAACATTCCGAGAGAAGGAAAGTTACATGATAGAAATGAAAGAGTAAGAAAGAAAAATTAGAAAACAGGTTTCTAAAAATAACAGAGGAATGAGAAATGTAATGGAATCGGAAGAAGAGAAAGAGAACGAGAAAGAGAAAGAACGTGAGTAAGGAGAAAGGCTAGAATAAAAGGGGAGAGAAAAGGAAGAAGAAGACAGGAAAGAACAAAAACCAGAGAAAGTAAGGCTAGAAGAAAAGGAAGGAGAAAAGGATGAACGATTTCCAAGAGAAGAGGGGGAAATACAGAAAAATGCCAGAAAAAGAGGAAGGAGAAAATTAAGAAAAGAGGTCAGAAAAAGAGGAAAAAAAGGAAGAAAAAGGCCAAAAGAAGGGGAAGAAAAAAAGAAAAAGTCCAGGAAAAGAGGAAGGAGAAAAGGAAGAAAAAAGGGCAGAAAACGAGAAAGAAGGAAAGGTAGAAAATGCCAGAAAAAGAGGAAGGAGAAAAAGAAGAAAATAATGCTAAAAGACGTGGAAGAAGAAAGTGAAGAAAAAAGGCCAGAGGCAGTGAAAAAAGAAAATTAAGATAAGAGGACAGAAAAAGAGAAAAACAAGGAAGAAAAAAGTCCAGAAAAAGAGGAAAGAGAAAAGAAAGAAAAAAAGGCCAGAAAAAGAGAAAGAAGGAAAGGTAGAAAATGACAGAAAAAAGGAAGAAGAAAAGGAAGAAAATACCAAGAAAGAAAAATAAAAATACTAGAACAAGAGGATGTAAAGAATGAGTATGTAAATGTAAATGAAAAGGGATGAATGAAAACCAGTATACTCAATAGGGAAAAGTGATGTATGTAAAAAGAAGAAAGAAGTAAACCACAAAGGAAAGACAAGTTTAGAAATGTGAAAAACGGAAAAAGAAAAAAAAACGGAAGACATCCAAGAGGCTGAGCCCGGGGTAGTCGTGTCGAAAACCCTGCAGGCTGAGCCTGGGCCATTCATGTCGAACTTACAGCATGCCATTCCAGGGATATCCGTGCCACACTGACAGCATGCTGATCCCAGGGTGAGCTAGACAAGCTCACGCGATAAATTCCGTGTGATAAACTTGACAGCTAATCGCATATGTTTTATCGTGGGAACGAAACAATCAACGAAAAGCAAACACAAATCACAAGAACAGCTTGAAATTGCTGAACATTAGATGTACAGTTTCTATGTGGGCAATGGGAGAATGCAACATTCATTTATCAATCGCAGATAAACTGATGATATCAGCATCACCATCACCTGCCATTTAAAGGCTCGTATAACCGCATGCAAACGTATTTACATTGGCACTAAAATGGCGTTGTGAATCGAACGACTTCGTTGAAGATTTCGAAAAAGGACGAAAACAACATACACAAAAGCCGGTCAAAGATCGGAGAGGAATATGAAGGACTCAAACTTGAAAGAAGGGCTTAAACGGCCATCGGAGATTTTCCCTCAACAAAGTTGAGTGGAGCATCGCGTATCTAAATTAGTTGGACACTGCCTTCTCTATCTACTCTCGCACTGCCTCAGGAGCCGATTGCTGGGGGAGACGCATGTCTCCTATTAGCCTCTGTCGGTAACTGACTGTACCAATCCAAATCTCTCTGCTCCTCCCGACTAGCTCCAGGGCTTCTTTGTATGAAGATTCAATCAATTAATTATTCTTAAGCTGTCAGTTGATTGGCTAAGCGAACTAAAACGATCCGTAAGAGAGTCTGTTATTGGCCGAGCGACCCCACAACTAATACCCGCTAAAACTGGCGGTTTTTCTCTGTGTTTAGATCTACGCTATTTTCTCGCTCATACTAATGGTTTCTTTCTTTGTTTGAAAATTCCAACAATCACAACGATGTCCACTGCTGGAACTTCGACTGTGAGTGTAGATGTCAAGTCCTTTAAATGGTTTGGACTGAGACCATCTGTCTCCGTTGCTGCTCACTGGAAATTCAGAAATGATATCTGCCTCAGTCGCCGTGAGTGAAACGTACGTTGGTAATGCGAGAATCGATCGGAGGTCCAACGGTCAGGCAGGATGTTTCAATCAAGGCCGTTACACCGTCTTCCGTTGGGTACAAGACCCTGTCATCAGACGCGATAACGTGGAACAGCGGCGGTGACATCACCTCCGATTAGGTTGGCGTTGACACGTCTGCGCCGGCGACTGTCCTCATCTATGTTATCTGCCAAGGAGTTGTAAGCGCGACTTTGGCTGTTGGTCACAGTAGACACGAGTGTTATTGATTGTTTGAAGCCTTCGATCTTGTTCCCCACTACTGTCGCCAGAGATAGGCCACCTCCTCCGTTCTCCCTGGAGTCATTGACGGGTAGACCGAGTGCAAGAACAGCGAAACTGTGGAGACGCTTCCAGTTGCTGCAACAAGTGTTGTTCGGGGTGGCATCAATGGTGGCGGAGAGGGCATCTGCAGCTGCGATGCGCACGGCTTTTGGAGTCTTCAAGGTGATCGTTCGAGCCTTCCTAGCCTGGCTGTGTTCACAAGCGATTGTTCGGAGTTGATGGTTGACCGATCTTCCACGTAGCGCGACATTGGAGGCTCGGAATTAGGAATAGCCAACAAGCGGTTTCTGCACGAAAACAGGGCCAGCCAAACTCGTTCTGTCAAATCTACGCAAGACAAGTAGAAATAGCTCTGACAGTCTGAGAGCATTTTCTGACCCTTTCCCTTTTATTACCTATCGAGCAGCTTTTACATATAAATCCTAGCAGCCGGTTGGCATCTGGAGAGCTGGAGACAGTTGGGGTTGACTGCATAGTCGTATGTCTAAATATGTAATAAACAAGTATGAAGTAAAAAAAACAAAACATTACTATGATTAAAACCGTTAAGATAAAAAAAAAACATTATAATCTCGGACCTTCTAAAATTACGTCTGTTTTCCTCGAATGGGAACCAATATAAAAGTAGTTCAAAGTATTGGATAACATCTTAACTGAATACGCTACTTCGTAGAATGCAAACATACTTGTATTATGTTAGAACGTGCCAATACAGTTTTATTGACCATGAGTGATAGGCTGTGCTAATTTAAAGTTTACATTTGCCTAAGCAATAACAAATAAACTGGACAAAAGCGCTTGAAAACATTTGCAATCAATTGCAGTAAAAGAAATAAGGCCTATTAAAGAAGAGTAAGAAGAAAGTGTACGAGCTTTCAAAGAAAATCAAAGTACGACTTGATTACCCGTCAAAACAATTGTTTTTTTCTGCCTCACTGTATAGTTATGCTGTATAGAGTTTAACACAGTGGTTCTGAATGTAGGACGCATTCCCCGCAAGAGATAAGTTTAAATTTATTGGCTGCCATTTGGAATTCCGGTGTGAAGAGTGAAAAGCGTACCGTAGCTCGAATCTAAATAAAGAAGGAACTAACTAGATGTCACAAAACGAGAAGATTTACGACTGCAGCAAACTAAATTAGAGCCTGAAATCAAGATCATTTGTAGTAAATATCAGACCCAATGGTTCACTAGATTACCAAATTTGAAGATTTGAATCTAACATATTTTTAGATGAAATTTTCAATTTAAGGTGTAATTATTCTGACATGCCATATTTAATAAAAGAAAATTTAGAAATTAATTAAATTTTGTTTCTTTTCGCTGAAATTATTCATCCAAATTTGTTCTTCTTGATTCAAAACTCTAAACTTTGGTAAATTTCTAAATCTAACATTATATTATTACACCTTTTCAACACCAAATTTGTTTTATTATAGCAAGGGGGGCATCAAATCTTTTGAACTGACAAGGTGGGGCATGGTACAATAAAGGATAAGAACCCAGTATTATATCCTAAAATACACGTCAGCTCCGACGACCGACATACGTATACACATAGACATACATATACATGTGTATACTAAAACTGCTATGTTGGTCAGCTTGCAACCAAGCCTCCCATTATCTAACATTTCTGCTACATGATATATAATTAAATTACTTTATAGTAAGGGGGACAGCAGATTCTTTGAACAGTCAAGGTGAGGCATGGAGCAAATAATGTTCAGAACCACTGGATTAACATCTTTCAGTGATCAGAGATTTTATGTCAGTCGGTGTATTATACTATCAACTTACTTAACGTTTGTAGTTAGTTGCTGTAGGTCAGGGCAAAAACTCTGAACCTCAGATAACAATCAATGATTTAACTATTTCCGGAAATTGGGACTATACAATTAATCTTTCCTTGGTATTCTTTCGAATAATAAGCTGTAAATATATAAGAAAAATGTAAAAACAATATTATGTTAATTTGTTCGTCTTTGCATATATAAGCAACTGTTTTAGATCTAAATACCACGTGCATATATATGTAAACGAGCATATATTCTTTTATGTATGGATCGTCAATAAGGAGCCAAAAGCGATGTTATTAGGTATTTTATTTTATTAATTCAAATACCCTAATTTTAAGTAGTTTGAAAGTCGAAACCTAAGGAAAGTCACCACTGACATCGTGCGGTATGAAAAAAGTCATAGAAAAAACTTTATTCAAAATATAACTTATTTTCTTACAATATAAAGTTAATGGCCACATTTGACAAATCTGGCCTTTTTAAAAAGCAATTGGCCATGAACTTTGGCCATATTTAAATTTGAGCCATTTTTACTTCTTTTTTGTGCGCTGAAAGTATTTGCATTTGGGCATTTTTGGCCATGTTTGCGAGTTTTTGGCCTGGGACTGCATTTCCTCTCCCAATTAGTCTACACTGTGTGGGCTACATCAAATGAAGTCGAAAGGAAAGAGAAAGCATTTGACATTGCTGCGTTGCGTTGACAGACACGTTTATCTGTTGACTTTGGTCGGTGTACTTCTTTGATATGGGAACGGCATGTCTCATTTGTCCACCCTTTAATTCTATTATTTATTGTACAATCTATCTCATGTGGACCAGTCCATTATGAGTTGTAGGATCACAACTAACAGACACTACAGGCAACCAAACATACACCATACAACCACATGAACATTTTCACATTTGGCTTGTATAGATATGTGTATGTATACCAGCGACGAATAACCATTCGCCTGAATCCAATGTTTCATATCATAATCGACACTTGTTTTTTTTTTCATCCTTCGATTATGAAGGAAGAGATTTGAATCAATAAAGCCATAACAATCAACGTTGACATCAGCACTTTTTTTAATTCTATTCTTATTTTATTTGTATTCCTCCCTTCCTTCCACGCTGTTCCTTTCTCCTTTTACTGTCTGCCTTTCTTCCGAATAGAGATTTTTTTTATCTTCTTTCAATTTCTTTTCGTTTTGTATCCATCGGTTTTTCTCACTTCATTCAGTTTTCCTTTTCTCATTTTTCTTTTCCTATTTTCTTCATTCATATTCTTTCAATCCACTTTATTACTTTTTTTCTTTCATTTTCTGTTATGTGTTGTCTTCGAAACTTGGTTTCGTTATCCGAAGATCCCCATGCTGTTGGAAAACCAGACAACGCGGCAGCCTTACAGATTCTCTTCTGCAAAAAATATTCTTTCTCGAATCACTTCTATCGATTTTCATCAAGCAGCAGGCAAAACTAGCCACTTAGAAGAACATTCCGTCTCCTCCTTTGTAATCTTGCTTTTGCTTTCTTTTTCCTTCTTCTTGGCATTCTCCAGGTTTTATTTTGTTGGCATATACAGAGCAATGGCTAAGGAGAGCTGCTGATTACGTCAATTAAATTTCTCACTTCTGTCTCAGGCATTTTATTCTATAGAGGAAGGACGGATGGACAGTCAACTGACTCCAGTGGAATTGGTAAGCAATAATAGAGACAACGTTAATCAAGTATTTTACAAGTTCATATTGCAGTTCATAAAACAGTATCTATAGAACAAAAGGAACAGAAAGGTAGAGATACAGTGCGCGTTCCTGCTTCCTCAGGAGGTGAGGATTGATGTCCTACTTTGAAACAATTGTCCTTTTGTCCCAATGTTTCTTTTAGCATGCGATTAACTATAGATATTAACTAATGTTTGCTTAGTTTGGCACAAGGCCACATTACTGAAGCATCCATGAGTGATTGAGTACAATAGCACTTCTTTGCTAAACCATCTCTCATCTGTTCAGATATTATGCTAGATGTACCTTTGACCCTTTATGGGGCATGTAACTATATATGACCACCTGAGGACCCGTAAGCCACATGCAAATATTGTAGCTACAAAGACAACATAATCCACACCAATGTGGTCTGCAAGCTTTGCAAAGTACACGTGTGCTTGAACAAAGATAGACACTGTTTTGAGGCATACCACACCCCATTAAATTAGCCTATTTTTGGTCTGCACAATAACATTTTAAAATCAACCCGGAGTGTTATTTATTTTGTCAATATCATTTGTTTGTATCTTTCATTATACTGAATGTTATTCTTTAATTATATGTTTTATTTAATTTTCTACTTTAATTGTTTTTATATTTTCCATGTTTGATAACGTTTTGGGCGAGGCACCATATATGATCACTTCATCAGAGGGGGTTTTGCCCCCATAAACAAAAGAATTTAAAAAAAAACTTGCAATATCTTGTAATTAAGTCTAGTTGAACATACAAAAAGATTTTTAGGGATGCCCTATAAAGGGTTAATTTAAAATGTGTATGCGTATTTGGGGAGAACCCATCTAAATTGTCTATTTTTTAACTTTGGCTTCTGTTCTTTACTGTAGGCCATGGTCTTAAAGTAGTACTTTTGTCTACCATTATTAATATTTGACTAGTATTCTCTCAGTTGGCTTTCAGTTCATTTTGTTAATTTCCATGTTTCGCATCCGTAAGTCATGGCTGGTATTATGCAACAGTTGTATACTTTACGCTTTAAGCACATTGGCAAAGTGCTTTTCAAAATGTTTCTATTCATACCGAATGCTTTCAATCCTATTGTTATGCGCCGTTTTATTTCGCTGTCATGGTCTTTCTCTAACTGCATTACCTGTTCTAGGTAGATGTATTCATCGAACTCTTCTAGAGCCTCTCCTTCTATATGTATGAATGTTTGGGGACTTTAAGAATCGTACAATGGAAAGAGCAATGCAAGGGATAGCTCTAAGAGATAGAAAAATATCAACATGAATCAGAGGGGGGACTAGAATGAAGGATAGTATACGAATAATTAAGCAGCAACAATGGAGACGGTCTGGTCACCTAGCAAGAAGAGATGACAATAGATGGGGCAAAAGACTAACCGATTGGTGCCCATGGGACAGTAAACGCAGTAGGAAAGGACCAGGCACAAGATGCTGGTAAGACGTGGCAGAGATTAGCACAATTCTTGTGCTTGAACAAAGACAGAAACTGTTTTGAGGCATACCACACCCCATACAATTAGTCGTTTTTGGACCAACACAATAACATTTTAATTTATCAATATCAATTGTGTGTATCTATTCATTATATTGAATGTTATTCTTTAATTCTATGTTTAAATACATAGATTATTTAAAAATATGGAAGGAGATGGTAAAGGCCTTTGCCCAGCAGTGGACTCATGACGGATGATGATGATTATTCTCTTTCATCTTAATTTTAGTTGCTTTTCATTGTATCTACTCAGGTTATCAGCACGGATCGGAAATTAAGGATAAGCTCTCAGAGTGAAATCGACACATGAGAAATTTAAAAATCTGCCAAAAATCAACATATTATCCGATTTAATAACATTTTCGATACTTATTTATGAAAGGACGAATTTTAAAAAAAATCATTTTTCATTATGAATTTCGGAGAAGTAGAATGTTTATTTATATGATTGCTACCCTACCTTTTATTAATTTAATGATTTATTTCATATAATCATGCTTTCGTTGATTTTTACACATTTTACAATCGAGATACTAATTATGTTTACCTTTTTTAGATTAATATCCAGGAACTGCTGGAACGGAACTCTTACTTTTGGATAAAAAAACAGGAAAATTAAGTAAAATAATTGTTTTTTTGGCAATTTTTTTTATTTTATTCGATCAATTATAATCCAGGCTTTTGATCTGTGAAAAGAAATTGTTTCTCGCAATACATAAAAAAAAAGAAGATTTTTCAGCATTTTTATCGATTATTACGATATTTAAAACATTTTTTAAATGTATATTTTTATTCTTTTTATATCGCGGTTACACTAAAACTTGTAAACACATATTATAACAAAGATGAATAAGTAAATATAGCGAAATAGTGAACATTTTTCATATATTTTATTCTTTTTTTTGTTCATGTAAATTGACCGCTATTTTAAATTATGGGAGCTGCAGACGACAACATGCCTTTTTTGCACGGCGCAGTTGTGGTACATTTTAATCTTGTTTATCTTTGTCACTCAAATATATGTGTACTGCATTGTCTACCATACATTTTTTAAAATCAGATGTCGCTTACACGCTTGACATCTTTTTTCATTTTTGTTCATTTTGTTCATACCTCGGTGAGCCTCGAACTCACGTCCGTTTTTCCTCGGGGTTAACTGATACAGCTTTTCTTACCGATTGAGCTACGAGCACTCTATTGACGATCGAGTATGTGCAACGAAAAGCAACTAAAGATGACAGAAAATATATATTGTCCTTTGAGTTTCTTTTATCGCATGAATGGTTCAAGAGTCTGAAAAAAGTTTTTTACAGGACATATATT
This sequence comes from Architeuthis dux, assembly GCA_006491835.1. Taxonomy (NCBI): domain Eukaryota; kingdom Metazoa; phylum Mollusca; class Cephalopoda; order Oegopsida; family Architeuthidae; genus Architeuthis; species Architeuthis dux. The sequence goes on along the minus strand of VCCN01002735.1, from coordinate 2,318,660 downwards.
ACAACGGCCTTCCTGGAAAAGAGTAATTGGGAATATGTATAAACTTTCAAATAAAAAAGGTGGGGAAGCATATACCGTATATACACACGTATAATCCAATCTCGTGTATAGGTCGACCCTTGATTTATGGTCACGAAATCATTAATTCATGGTATGCTTTGCGTATGTCGACCCTGTTTTTTCAGGTATATATTTTTGTAGGTCATATTATATTACTAGCTGGGGTACCCATCATTTCCCGGGGAAAAAAAACTAATAATATAACAACACAGGAAAGCAAATTATATTTTATAGAGATTTCATAAAACTTCAAACGGGGGCGGGGGGCGCGTACGTACCTTCCGTTTAAGATTGTTACATTATAGTAACATTGTACCATTATAGTTACATTGTAAATAGAACCTCCCACCCCCTTTAAGAACAACTTGTCTCCCAACTGGTAAATGCTTGGAAGGTTTGAAGGTCTAATAGATTGAAAGCACATATAATTAAATGAAAAAATGTTTAATTGATTCCATCAAAGTTTGAACTCGGACAGCTGGACCATTATCGCTACCTACGATTTGCCATTGAAATAAAGGAATACGTTGGTAGAAACTTACACATTAGGGCGAGAAAAGTAGTGTTTACCCTAAATTGACCTGTATGGACCTCGTGTTTATCATGGGGCAAAGATAACCTAGCAATCATTACCTTTCCTGTTTCCATATGGCCGTTGCTTCAG